>JTDE01003706.1:0-46000 GCA_014338405.1 Paragonimus skrjabini miyazakii | reverse complement strand
TGACGCCTCACTTTCACTTACAGCTGGGTTGTTTGTTTGCAAGGTGTAGGCGCCTTGATGTTGTATGTTTGAATGTAGACGTAGCTCTTTTTTAGTGGTTAGGTCCCTTCCCCTCCCTCTTTTTTCTTCTCTCTTCCTAAACAGGGTTTGTTTCTTCTTCTTCATGGTTGTGTGACAGTTAAGCATTAGTGTGAACCACTGATGTATTGCTGTCTATGATGATGATGATGATGTAACTGTCAATGCGTGGTTATCAAAATTTACTTCAAGACTACTTCACACATTATCACCTTTGTCTAAGCCTAACTGGTTTACTGGTGATTATTTTGCTGGGACGTTTTTAGGTCACTCCTTTTCAAACGCTAGTTAATTTGAGTTCGTTATGTTTGTTAACGTGCCCTATAAATTCCAATTGTCATGTAGGTTGGACATCATCCATAATTGATCGCAAGTATCGCATTCCCATAGGAGTTTCAGTCGGCTGCGTTCAAAAAGAAGCACCAGGTTCGAGTTTCGCTTCCATTACACCTCGTCAGTAATGTATATCCTTGCCAGTGCCGGGACTAAAACTCCGGTTGCGCTTTCATGAGGCAACCATGTTGATCACTGCGCCAATGAACCCACATTGGGCACGACTGAATCATCATATGTGAACGCTCAACCACTTTCGGCTGTGAGTAACGATCAATTGTCAGTGATGTTCATTCTGTATGAAAATCAAAATCCCCTACTACTTACCAGTAAATTCCAAATACTTTGAAAGATGAACCAGTTAATCTGACTGTCCGTATCAGTGCAGCTGGAATTATCAATTGATAGTCACTGAGTAGGGCATCCAACATCGCCAGGAACGACTTAACAATGCGTATGGCTCAATCGTAGCACATTAAAGTACGTTTCGTTGTTAGTAGTTCATTCTTCCAGAATAGCACGGTATTATTTTTTATCGGAGCAAATATTTTAAATTATTTTTCCATGTTTATTCTGAAATGAGGGAAAAACAAATCTGATCTCTGTCCAATGTGGGAAACTGACAAGATGCCGCTAACGCGGTATACTCCATCAGATCGATGTGTCAGATAGAGGCAAGATAGGCCGTTGGCCTGCCCGCTAAGAACTGGAATCACCTAGGAGATCTAGTTTATGCTATTTGTCTTTGATTACTTATACGGTTATACAAAATTTTCATTGTTGTTTTCGAATGAACCTTAACATCAACCGTAACAGACTGATAGTCAAAGTGACTGAGTTTTGCGTTCAGAACATATAGGTCCCAGACGACCCAATAACGAAGATATAAAACCAATAAGTGATTTAAGTAACTTAGAAGTTTTTCTATAAAGTCTTGTGAGTTTACGACACAGGTGATACACCATGAAGGAGAACTGAAAAAAGACACAATATGACTGATGTACTACAGAAAACCTGTAGGTTGTAACCAGTTTTCTTATAAATGGCGATTATTTTTCTTTAAGAATACATCTTTCTGTTACTTATCGTTTGGTGAAACAGTGATCTATGTTAGAAGTTTGAGGATTTAGACTGTTCAATTTCAGTATCACCCACATTTGCTGGTAGCCTTCGTATTCAGATATGCCTTTCAACTAACCCACTTCGAAAGGAAGCAGTAGACTCTTCATGTCTATTGTGAGATTACTTTCGTTGTGTTTAACACGCTGGTCTCACAAGCATGAGGGCTGGAGTGCAACTTCCGGTCTGGACGAGGATGTGCGTTGCTGATTAGCTCTAATGACAGCGAAACTGGAGTCTAACCTGGGATCACTATGACCTACCTGTTCACATTCACGAGGAACACTCAGGTTGACGGACTGTTTAGGAAACCTGGAATACATACACTCAACCTCATTGTTTTACATCCGTCAAACGTCATGTTTGTCAAACGGTTCACGCACTTCACTTGTATTCATCCCTTCCCATGCATTTATTTGCATCCCTATGGTCGAATATTTAGCAGCTTAAAAAGTATCACGTTGTAGTATGTTTCCACTTTCCCCTCTGGCATGTGTGGTAGGTCAGTGTGCAGTCGGCTTTGCGAGAAGTATTACTCGGCTTATGGCTGTCAAGCACGTGAGTTAATCTCATCTGATCAACTGGTTTGACATTAACATCACAAACGACCACGCCCACGTGCGCGGTAATTGGTAGTTTCCTCTGCATGTTGTGTTACGTGACTGGTTAGGTTAGGCAAGTGACATACATATTCAGGCCACCCGGAGGTATGAACTAATATTTCTAATAACTGGAAAATGATTATCAATTGGTGGTAAAGCAAACATGTTTCAGAAACTGAGAATCAACTGCTACACTGACCTCCGAGACCAGATTGCTTGATGTGTCCTGTAAAAGCGCCCATCGAAAACTGGATTGGAATTTTGTTAGCGTCAAAGACGCCTTCGCTTTAGTGATTCATAAATGTGCACATCAAATTTGGCGAAGTCCATCTAATAGACAGTATTGCCTGATATAAGACTATGTATTTTCCAGCCCGCTGCAAACTGAGAAATTCAAGGAATCGAACAATTAGTTCAGATTACGTAGAGCCAGACGAAATCTAAGTCCATACACTGGATATGTTATACTTACTTCGAAGCTCAACTGCTAAAGTGCTTGTTGGGCTTGGGCATCCCATTTGTGTCGCTGGATCTTACCCAGTCGAGATGCAAACACTTTCAGGTTGCAGTTGTCTCAAAAACTGAGAAAATTTGACAATAGCCACGTTTACGAGTGATGAATTTCCTTTATATTACCGTAATTTACTAAACAGGGTGTTGAACACAAAAGCACACCTCAGCTTCTAGGTAAAAATGATATCACCTTTCGGTAATCAGGGCTCTTACTGTCGAGCGTTATGATTGTCCTCATGGGATAGCCATGAAGCAGTTTTCATGCTCTTATAAACACTCACAGAATATTTGCATGACTACAACTCTAGTTCATAGTTAGTTGGTTAAATCATATCAAAGAATGCTTTTCCATGGATATAAAATTCTGTCCTTGGTAGACAGTGTGTCCAGCCATCGTCGCAGTACACAGTCATCTAATGTTCGGTTCACATATCTTGCCACCAAATTTCGTTTCAGTGACCAGCTAGTGCATAAAGCAGTAATTTGTTCTTACTGGCATTGGCCATAGTGAGACTGCCTTTATTGTACTAACTTGTCCTATTTGGTAATGATTAGTTTTTGCTGTGGCTTGACCAGGTAGCGTTCGCTAACACAAGCAACTTTAATCCACATTGAACTGGTGTTATAGATCATCATGTTCATTGCCCCGATGATTGCTCAGATGTTTTAGTAACGAAACAGTGCCTGCATCAACAATCAGAGTTGACGGTCTCCGCAAGTCTTGCTGACTGACTCACTGTGTATGAACGTTAATCGGGATCACGCGCTTCCCCGATGTGGGATAAGCTAGTAAGAATCGTTGGATTCACTTGGTTGCAATATACCCGCGCCGATCCGGTGTTCATAGTTTAACAAGAACAGTGTATATGTGCATAAGTTGCAACCGTTGGCGGCCCTGTAGCGAGAATGTGCTTGGCCTGTTATCTGTAGAATTCAATCTCTTGCGTAAAGTTAACAGGGAGCTATGTGCAACCAAGTCGCAGGGCTCGACTGCAATGACGGATAGGTTAAAATCAAACATCGGACCTGGTCATATCAGTCTGTTGCAGCAGTCGGAAAAAGCTCTTAGCAAGTATTGTGCCCTATACGGCTTGATAACGTAGACATGAAATGTCGTATGTAAGGTCAACCTAGTCAAAGAAGACTAAGGGCTCCGAATCGGCTGGTAACTCACCACGCAAGCGCAAGTTAGTGCCGTTGATATGCTGTACTGGAAAACACTTATTCTCTACAAGGGCATAAGCTGAAAACTCACATGGATCGTGCAGTGTCATCCTGATGCCAAACCTATTCACAATCATTGAATCTTCTTTAAGGGTATGTATGAACTCTACCACTCATGCAGGCCGCCTAAGAACGTATGTATCACCTGACACTCTCACTAGAGTCATGCCATCTATGGTATAGTTGCTTGTGCTGACATTTTTCATGGGTTGTGCTTCCCTCAGGATGTTTCTGGTTGTTTACTATACACTGAACAGTGCGTGTGATTAAAAAATAAGCAGTTATAAACGTGAAGTTGCACTGTACACGAGCGTCTAAACAGTTAAAAAACAACGGCTGAGGGATAATCTAGAGGATTTTATTGTACAACTCTACATCGCTGTGATTGTCAAAGTGCGAGTGAATACGCGAAAAAATGAATAGCTTATAGCTGCCGTATCAGGGCTAATGCCACCTGAGTCAGATGAAGAGGTCGTTTGTGTCGCCCAAGTTTTCCAGTTTTCCTTACAAAGATATGCATGTCCGTTTGCCGGGGTATTAACATATTCGGACACGGATTAAAGACAGTTATGGATTTATTTAAGTATTCTCGCCAAAAATCTGCTCACCGACTTATTTCTTTGTATACAGTTTGGTTTTCCGTAACAGTATGGCTGGTTGATCAACAAACAATGGTTAATTCGACTTTGGATAGACACTGTGGTCCACTAAATGTGATGGATGGCCAAGTCGGAAACACGAGTATTCAAACATGCGGTTGTGAGATATGACGAAAGCCTAAAGCAATACTGGTAACCAGACGAGCCATCATTGAACAGAATCGAATCAATTGGTGAGAAATGGAAAGCGGAAAACACACGACAGAAAGTATCAGCCACACGTACAAAACCAGACATGAGTGAACATGATGTTTAAACAAGAACCCTACTGTGTTGTGGACCGGAATTCTAGTTCATAAACGCGAGCGCGTAAGTGATGTGCCAGTGTGTGAACTGAACAGTAATGATCTTGTCTTTTTGAATGGCTTTTCGTTAAATACTGTGTGAATGATGCCCACTTTCTTGTGTTACGTCAGGAAAGGTAGTCAAACCAGAAGAGTATGGAAATAAAAGTTTTGGCTGTTCTAGGGATATAATTTTTTAAGTCTTTCTACCGTTTTAGAACAAAGCTGTGTTGCTATGAGAACGTCTTAGTAATCGCCCTATTAAAATGATAAATTTACTTGATTCAGTAAAATAAAAAGTTACTTATGAACGGTTTCAACAAAATTTATCATCCAAAACAGCATATCTTGAAATGTAGCACATTTCTGATGTCCGGAGAGATTCAGCATTTTAGAAGGTTAAGAGTATGTGTGTAAATATGTGTTTACTTTTGTCTTGAGCATTAATAATGGTTATATTCTGTGTAGAACTCACCCAGGATTAGCTATCAATATGCTGCCTCCGAAGTAAGGTGAATGCCAAGATTTCATATGTTTCGGATCTTGCGGCTGAAAATCAATGTTTCCTTAACTGGTTTACAAGATGCCTCGACTCCGAAAAACTGATTAACTCATGTTGTACACTGAAAGGAACGTGGTTTATTGTACTTTTTGTCGTGATTTTGAAAATACCTCCTTGTGTTACGGTAAGCATAATGTAACAGTTTTCTTTCGGTAATCCTCTATCGCTTGTGGTAATCCAGACTAGATTACAAGCGGTAATAAACAAAAGTAAGAAGCGATTTGATCACCAGTGTCAAAATCGACGCGTTTGATCAGTCGAGGCTAAGTCGTTCGGGTGCTATCAGTCCAGCGCAAGTACTACGCCCCCGAATTTGTAGGTGATGAGGATGAACCGATAGCAAAAATGAGTCTCAACGGTCCTAGGTGTCATCACAAAAGTGCAACATTGTTTTCCGATACTTTCCTCAAGCATGAACTGTCTTAGAAGTAAGACACAAAGTCAGCTGACCAGTACTTGTTTGTAGATTATGCTGAATTCGGTGTTATCGACTGGTCGCTTAATATTGAGAGACTTTTGTGTGACAAACAGCGTGGATTATCACACTAATTTTTTAAATTTGACAATTCACTACTTAATTTCGGTGGGAAAAAAAACAATTATTGCTTTGCTATTACTAAATCCATTGATTAGCTATAGATGGTAGTGACATAACATCTACTCAGTGAACTGACATCCGGCCACTCTGAAGAAGGAAGTTGCGGACTTCTGATGTATCTGAATATCATCCGCTTCGGTTACGACGTACATGCACTGTTAGATTAATATTGGATGACGAGATAAAGAGTTGTAAACAAGATGAACGATATTTTGCGCATCTCTTCGATAGATGGAGTCCACTAGATGCAATGTTATACGTCTTTGCGTAGTGAGGAGGAGCGATCGTACTATACTTCTCACATCACTGCTATTCAGTAGTGGGCGCCAGAGCATAGATTATGACATTGAAGTAGTCGCAGAAAAAATACAAGAAGAAACATCGGAGTGCAGCATCGCATGAAATGGTTCTTGGTACGTATAGGAACGCAACGGAACTAAGCATTAGCGTCTGTGGCAACCGAGATAGTCCGGGCCCAATGCCGTACGTAGATGAGTGTTTTTTGTTTGTTGTCTTGTTGAAACGCATAACCCACGTGTTGCTTTCCTGAATAAATCACCATTGTGCCATCCGCATTCTTGGCTCAAAACAGTTGGCGCCGTGACCAGGATTGGAGGATGAAGATCCCGTGGCCGCAGCCGTTCGAGGATGGGGATGTCTGGAACTTCCTGGAGGACTTCGAGGACGTGGCGGAGACGGTCGGGGTCGAGACCGACCGAGCAAAGAAGGCGGCCCTGCGGATGCTGCTCGAGAGCAGGGCAAAAGCGGAGCTGAAGGCGGCGCGAAGATGCCCCGCGAAGCTGGAGTTGGCCACCGCGAAGGAGGCTCTGATCGCCGGCTTCGACAACCCCGCCAGCCGACTATCAGGAGGCAATGCGACGTTTAGAGGGAGACCGGCTTGGACCAGTAGGCGACACTCTTGTGTATGCCGTGTCACTGCGGGCAGCGTTGTTAACAGCCCTGTCACATTTTCGACCAGGATTCAGAGCAACGTATGCTGACAGTCCCGGAGCAGTTGATGGTTATTCTCATCGCGCATCTGATGACATTGGAACAACTGGCGGATGCGGCTCAACAATTGCTGGTAGAAAACTCCCCGACAGTCAACCTGTTGAAAGCAGACGAACCAAGTGAACTGAGGGAACTTCGAAGCGCAGTTGAAAAGTTATCTGAGGAACTGGAGGCTTTGAAGGCGAGGAAGGAAGAGAACCGATGCGGAAGACGTGGATACTGGCGAAAAATTTGCCCACTTGGCAATAAAATAAACGTTTCAGCGAATGTCTTTTGTCTGGGAAGGGGGATCCGGTAATTGGGGCAGTTGATAAGACAGCAGTTCAGGCTACGTTTGAAATTAATGACATCCGGGAGTGTTGTTTGATTGACACTGGGGTGGCGATTTCATTGATTGGACCGAGGCCCGGAAAGGTTGTTCAGCCGTGTACGATGGTCGTTCAAACAGTCGGTGGGTTTACACTCAGAGTTACCGGCGTTGCGGAGTATGATGTCGGAATCGATTATCACGTAGTCAAGCAATCGTTCGTCATTTCCCCCGACGCACGCCAGACCATATTGGGAGCGGATTTTCTTGAACGCGCTGAGGCTGTGATTGATTTGAAGCATGGTAAACTCGTAAAAAGTATGGAGTTGTCCCATTAGTAGCTTGGACAAATTGAAGCGAACGCACCCGCAGCAATACCAATCTGTGACAGTCGGTTGCTGAATGAAGTGATATGCAAATTCCGAAAGCTGTTCACTACGGATCAAGACCCATGTGGCTACTGTGACTGGATTGAACACGAAATCTCCATCAAGTCAAACCGATTTCAGCCATTCGTCCCCGGAAGAACTCCAGTACACCTGCAGCCTGGAACTGAGCGACAAGTGAAAGACATGCTGAAGGAGGAAATTATTGAGGAGGCTGATAGCCCATTCAATTCTCCCGTCTTGTTGGTGAGGAAGCCCAATGGGAAATTTCGATTTTGTGTCGACTTCAGAAGATTCAACGAGATTACAGTCAACAAAGTGGTAGCAGTCCCAGCCGTGGCAGAATTTTCGACAAGCTACAGAACGTCAAGATATTTACAGTGTTAGACCTGCGATCTGGATATTGGCAGGTTCCAATCAAGCAATCGGATCGAGACAAAACGGCGTTCACAGGGGGAGAAAAACAATGCCGCTTCAAACGTATGCCGTTCGGACTGTCAGGCGCCCCGTTCACTTTCAGACGTCTGATGTTGAAGGTGCTGGTGGGACTGAAAAATACTGTTGTCTACGAAGACGATATCGTCATTTACAGCGAGAATGAGACAGAGCATAGCGGACACGTTTCAGCGGCGTTGCAGAAGATTGAACAAGCCGGCCTACGAATCAACAGTTCAAAGTGTCAACTGGCGAAACGAACGGTAATACTACTCCGTCACAAGGTCGGTCAGGATGAGGTCCAACCAATTCCCGAGAAACTGCTTACGATCGAGGCCATTCCGGTGCCAACATCGTGGAGGACGTTGTGACAGTTTCTTGGTCGTGTCGGTTTCTACAGCCGCTTCATCAAAAACCTCAATGAACTGGTCAACCAATTGTATGAAATTCTGAAGAAGAATTGTCGATTTCAGAGTACAGATAAGGCCAATCAAGCGTTTGTCGAGACCCGACAATCGATGAAAGAGGGGGAGCTGACCCTGAAATTGCCAGTGGCTGAACACAGCTCCGTTGTCACAACGGATGCGAGCGAGGTGGGAATCGGAGCCGTATTGAAGCAGGAAGGCGGTGTTGTGGAATATGCCAGTCGAGTATTAACTCCTGCTGAACGAAATTACTCAACTACAGAGAATGAGTGTTTGTCGATCGTGTGGGCATTGGGAAAATGGAGGGCTTATTTGCTCGGCCGACGTTTCCATGTGGAGACTGATCACAAGCCGTTGGAGTGGATTAAATCGACGAAGAACCCCCGAGAAAAGCCGGCTCATTGGGCATTGCGATTACAGGAGTATGATTTCACAATTCGCCATGTAGCTGGAAGAGAGAACTACGTTCCAGATTTGCTGTCCCGAACGCAACATATGAGGTTCACAAGGATCGGAGTTAATAATATTGAACTGGAGAGCGATCCCGGAAGGTTACAAGCAGCACAGAGGATGGATACGCCAATCCGGGCTGTGATTGACCATCTCCTATCGGGATAACAACCGTCAGAAGATGAGGGGAATCTGGAAGTGAAAGCTCTCAGATTGCACTGGTCAGACTTGCGGTTGAATAGTGGCGGAATTTAAATGTCCCAACTGCGGAATGGAATAAGTGTGCCTGTTATACCGACGGGGTTGAGAGCGACAATTGTGAAGGAATGTCATCAGCTGGCTCATAAGGGATGTCATCGAACTTATGAAATGTTGAGGCAAAGGGCATACTGGCCGGGAAGGAAGGATCCTGTCAACACTAATGTGCGGGCATGCCAACAATGTCTGCTGCTGAAGAGCACTAACCACCCCAGTCAGTATCCCACACAACCAATTCCGGTCAATGAAATTGGGGAATTATGGTCGGTGGATATGATGCGCCCCTTTCCAGTAACCACATCCGGAAATCAGTACACCATAATCATGACTGAACATTGTACAAAATGAATCGAAGCAAACGTCATACCCGATCAGCGTGCGAGCACTGTATGCAAGTCTGTGATGAAACATGTCGTTTCAGATCACGGAATACTACAAAGCATATTGACTGACCAAGGCCCCTGTTTCAAAAGTGAGAAGTTTCGGAACTGTTTGAAATGCTTGAGAGTTAAGAACATTCGCACGACGCTATACCATCCTCAATCAAATGGATTGACAGAAAGAAATAATCACACAATCAAGGAGTGGTTGGCGGCGAAAGGAGGGATCTGGGAGGAAACACTACTGTTCAACGAAGAAATCGCCGTTCCAGGTAATGTATGGTCGCGTGCCACGCCTGCAAATCAATCCGGAGATTGGTTTATGGGGAGACCGACGAATGAGCACGCGTGAATTAGCAGACGCGCGGAGAGGGGCCAACCAAAACTTGGCGAACGCACAAAAAATTTCCAAGAAACAGTCAACCGCAGTGACCTTAGTTACCGACATCTCGGGGATGACGCTGGTGATAGACCTAACTAGGATATTCCACGTCACTGTTGAGGTGAATGACAGTCCGAGCCACAGTACCTCTTAGCCAAACCGAAGGCCAGTGTGATGATGATGACAATGATGCTGATGCTTATGATGAAAGGTGATTAGCGCATTAGTAACATAACTACCATGTTCTCAGGTAACACAAAGGATAAAGTAAACAATGTATAGATGGGCACAGACTCACGCAAACATTCTGTCGTTCCAGTAGGGTTCGCGTTAATAGGTCTGTGCGAAAAGAAAACAGGAATCGTTTAATCAACCCTTAATTTAAACGTTTATTAATGTGTTCAAAACCGAATGGGAATCCTAGTTTACAGGTTGAAACCTAGTTAACCTCAAACAGAAATAATGAGTGCTTCGGCGTACAGTCTGTTTAGGATCAAATGTTATCGGGCCCATTACGTAACGGTTTACACTATCATGGTTATCAAGTCAACAAAGTCAATGACAACTAGTCCCACAGGCGTGTCAGGGAATTTTGAGCGAGAGAGTAATAGGGTGACCGACGTGACTTTTGGAGTGAGTGACGAAAGGAGGTGGTAACCGTCTTGACACTCTCGGCGTTAGAACAGCCAAGGTTTTTCACTACCTAAAACTACAAGACGCGGTCATTTTACCTAGTCTTGCATATATATAGTCAGTACAAATATCATCTTCGTCGATGACGAAAGTAGGATTAAAGCTGACCTGTATGCTCTTACCTGCCCTGCATGCTGCAAACAAACAGAGACTAAAGCATCAATACTACCCAAAATCTCTTCTATAAGACTTAATAAAACCACGTGATCTAACGCAAAATCGCGGAGAACAGACGAGTGAAAAAATGAGATTCTATTGTACATCCATGTTCAGAATATAAAAAACAAACCAGTCAAATTTATGGAAGGATAGCAATAACACGAACGAAAGGATGTTAGCACAAGTGGCAAATAAGCAGACCAACACTAAGCAAAAATAAACAAACAAACAAACTGGCCATTAGGAAAGATACGGTTGTCCTCACAGAAAGACACTCAAAACTGTGACCTCGGTAAACGGCGACAAGAACTGTGTATTAGTTTTTTGTGTTCCAAACAAGTAAAATGGTTTTCGCAGTCCGTAGTTTGATACCACACTTTTACCAGAGACGACAGTATTGGGTTGTAAAAAAAAAATAGGTAGAAAATGCAACATCCAATTAAGTTTCCCACACACCTGGTCGATCAACAGTATACGAAAATGTCTTCCATTGGCCCACTGTCTCCTTTTAACAAATTCACGCTCTTAAGGTCGCATTACTGCGGTGGAAGTCTGTATGATTTATCAGTTAGCCGAACCTAAACACAATGGATTATCTAGTAAGAGCCCGACTCAAACGTCACCTTAAAATTACATATCAGGATTGGATGAACAGTTTCAGTATCATATCTTTCATTATTCGCCAAGTTTCCTGTTCTGTGTTGACCCAATCAGATTACAGCCTGACTGAACATGTCATTGAAGTCACCGAATGACAAACTCTGACTTTTAGTACTGATGTACATCTATAAATCCGGATTCTTGTTTCATGAATAACAATTGCTTACTGTTATCAGTACAAGGTCTTCTACTTAATGCTTGCGTGAGAGGTCTCAATTCAAGTACGATTTCTAGGGCTATTGGAAACCCTTAATTCTCAGACCTATAAACACTCAGGATGTTCTCTGGTTGACCATATCACGTGACGGAATGAAAATTTAGATTGGTGGATCTGGTAACTGGTTCCGTTGTCATGTCAAAATGTCAACTCTTTAACATAGAAAATCCGTTTATTCTTGTGTGTATGCCGAATAGTTGCGATCGGCTTTCAGTTCCCCGTTAGGCCAACAAGCCTCCCAAAGAGGTGGTTCTCGGTAAAACTTTGGGGAATAGCTATGGTAACCAAATTTTTAGATTGACAGGACTCAAAGATGGACGAACGATAGAAGACATTACTTTTGGTTTCTAGGATACCTAACGACACTGAGATAAACGTACTGGTTTTACACTTAGCATAAAGAAGAAGGTTTGACTAGAAGACACGATTATGATTCTTCTGTAAAACGACACTTTCACAAACAAGATGAAAATAGATGAAACACATATTTTGAAATTCGCAGTCAACTCCAAAAATATGAACATTTCTGTTCAATAAACGACTAGAAAGATAATATTCAGTGATCAAGTTAAGTTGGGAAGTATTGCGACCAGATGTTCCAGATTATGACATCCATAAGTGCATATGCACCAGTTGCCAAGATAATACCACCGTTTTCAGCTCAGATCGACTTCGTCCTCATGGATTTATCTTGTATCCTTTCTCTATCATGACTTGATCATCGAACTCTGCTTAATCATAGACTACTCTAAACCGAAGGTTAGTCAGTCACGCGCAGAATATCATCACATTCAAAGTTCTGTGGTTGCCTGAATAGTGCTGATCACAAAGGACGAACTGACTTGGCGGGTTTTTGAAATACGAGTGGATTAACTGCGGATGCAACCTATTCTTAAGTATCGGGTTCTTCTGACAACTACATCAAAAGAGAAGGAAGACATATGTTGTGGTACGTCAATATTTCGTTTGCTGACAAATAGGGATGGACAGGGAACAGACATGCTTGTAATATTTGTATGGGCAAGCTTGTAGTCTGGTTGTTTCAGTCCCAAAATCACAATGCTCTACCGACCGGCATGTGGTGGATGTAGTCGAGGTTGTACACGATTGATCCTATAGGTATCCTATAGAACCCTGTATGTACTGCGTCCAGATTACAGAGAAATCGGTAGATAGGAAGTATGCAAACGATATTTTGTCTTCGACTACTGGACCGGTTGACGGTTTTAATTATTACTGACGAGTAGGCGGGAATTTGGTATATTTCAAGTTGAACATCACCCACAACTGACCGCAGCTGTCGCATTCCTATAGACTTTCCAGTCGGCCCTTTCGAAAACAAACACTAGACTCTAGTTTCGCTTTCATTAAAGCTCATCAGTAGTGCATAACCTTGCCACTACCGGGACTAGAACTCCGGCCACGCTGTTCATGTGGCAACCGTGTTCACCACTGCGCCATTGATCTCACATTAGACACGACCGAATCATCATACGTGAACACCCAGCCACTTTCGGCTGTGAGTAATGATCAGGTTGTCCGATAGTCTCGAGAGGAGACACAGTTAATGTCTGTTAACTCCAGTCGATAACCCCGCGATTAGGACTTCCTAGACAGGTCGAAATCTCTGATCTCATTAATTCAGTTATTGTTAGAGACCACAGTAGTTTTAGCCACGTTGCCAACGGTTTCATTTTCGAATCGCATAAGTCAACTGTTGGGTATGTTGTTTTATAGACTAGTCCCTTGTAATGGTAGAAACAACTCTGTCCTTTGTTCTTATCGCTGAAGTTCTTCTGATCATTTATAGGAGGTCTCTACATTAAATTTTATTGGACATTTCACTAAATCACATGAAAAACAGATACAATTACAGACTGTACCGAAGAAGTACAATTAGGGTAAGGCATCGTGTACTGTAGGCTACAGGTGGCTTAACATGATAGTCAAGTGATTTGGAATACGACGAACTGGTAGGGCTTATGTTCCTTTTTGCAAACTTGATGAGATAATGGCATTAACGATATGCGACAATTCGGATTGGGTACGGAATGATCAGGTCAACTGTCTTGTGTAGAATGGAATCAAGATTTTAGGAGATAATATTGTAGTGACAAACGTCGTATTTTTCCTAAGGTCAATAGTTGGGTATTGGGTGACTTCTCTGGAGTTTTAAGTTTTTATAAAAGTTTCAAGGGATCGGACAAAATTTTTTTCAAAAGTGCTGTTCCTTCGCAAGGGACATTCTGAGTAACTACAGCATATGGGGTCCCATATACAAAACGGCATCAACAGGTTTGTTTAAAATAATTGAGTTGATTGTTACCGCCTTATCTTTTATTTCTAGCAGTCATCTGGAAAGTGTGAATGGAAACAAATGAACAATGGTAACATAAGCGTAAAGTGCATCTGCTTCTGCACACGTGACTTTTATGGTTGTATATTCATGCGTAGTCGAACGTAAATGAAATGCAGTCATAAAAGTTCACCCGTTTTTATCAGCAAATACAGTATCATTTAGCCTAAAACACCTTTCTATATAGGCAAATTTCAGTGGCAAATTGTCCTCTTATAGGTAATAAATTAGTACTTCCGAACCGTAAACCGAACGGATGTGAGAAAATATATTGTGCGTTGTGCTAATGCTAATTATTAAGCAAATTCTTGGTTAAGCCACAACGAGTTAAAACCAAAGGAGTTATCGGTTTCGCAACGTTTCGATCCTCTCGGAGAGCCTTTATCAAGCGATTTAAATCAGAAAATTCACAATATACAAGCTGCAAATGAGGTAGTTATTAATTGGCACATGTCTGTGTGTTTAACAGGCGGTGTGTAGATAGGGTACCAATAAGATGTGTGTTCACGGTTCAACTTGGTGTTGGTTAAGGATCGCGTGTGCAGCAATGGCTGAATCATGTTCTAAATTCCGAAGTTGCTGAGCATCGGTAGGAGGCTTCTTACTACATCTTAAATGTTCTTTAGTGCGTACTTCCAGCTGCCGGGTGGTCTGTCCAATGTATGAAGCTTGACAGTCTTTACATTTAATCCGGCAAACACAGTCTGATTGCTCCAGCACTGTTCGTTTGTCCTTTAAGTGGACTTTAAGTTGACTTCGACCATCCGACTGTGTTAAAAAGTGGTTTCCGTAACCACAAAGAACGTCTGCTGGCAGAAGCCTTGCTGATCGCTAATACACCACAAGCGGTGAGTCGATCAGATGGCCTGGAATTGTCAGTTGTTTGGCAGGATTTACTGGGTGGACAACAGTGACACCGCAAGGAAAGGCTTACGACACCGTGTCACCCACACCATCCCAAACAACCTACACGCATGTAGATTAACACACACATGCTCGCACACTGTCACACAACACACAATAATTATCTACCCTTGTCTGCACCTGGGATCGTCAAGTGATGAACTCAGATGAACCGTGAACACACATCTTATTGGTACCCTATCTACACACCGCCTGTTAAACACACAGACATGTGCCAATTGATAACTACCTCATTTGCAGCTTGTATATTGTGAGTTTTCTAATTTAAATCGCTTGATAAAGGCTCTCTGAGAGGGTCGAAACGTTGCGAAACCGATAACTCCTTTGGTTTTAACTCGTTGTGGCCTAACCAAGAATTTACTTAACAATAAATTAGTTTTCAACTATGGGTAATCAATGTATGAACATACTACTAGTCATTTCGACGAAATGCTTTTATTAGACTTAATATCAATCTATCCCAGAAGTAGTACTTAAAAGTTTAAAGGATTAACAGTTTTCTGTTCTGCCTGCGACATAGATTACAATTAATGTTTCATAACAGAAAATCAATAGTCTACATGGTTAAGGTAGTTGTCTGATGCTCACCTATCTGTGCCCAACTGTGCTGGCTTGGATGAATGTTGCCAATTTGGAGCCTCCTAATCAGGAAACGCAAAAGTGATCGGCAGATCACTCCCCACGACTTTAACATATTGCGAATAATCATTAACACTGTTGTCATGATTACCCTGACCACTGTTTTTATGCGACAATAAGGTTATTCATAACTGGAGTGTGCCACAATCACTTCGCACAACATGATTGCGCCTTTTTTCAAATCTCCGCCAAATTGGTATGGATACGACACCAGTGCGGAACAAATCAAACGCGCAGTTACATAGCCAACTCCAATCACGCCTCACTGTGTTTGGAACAACGAAGATGCTCTACATTGTGTATGAATAGATTTCCGGATCAAAAACCTCACAGTCCCTTGAACTACTCTTTCAAGCCATCACTGGCAGCAGTCTTCAATGGACGCATGCTGCCGTACTTTCACCTCTAATTTGATTTAGATTTCGTCGTCTCAAAACGTTCAACGTCGACAAACAACATTGCTGCCGCCTAATGGTTTGGCTTGGAAAACTTTGATTAGGAAACGTGAGATTTGTTAACAATTGAATGGGACCGAGCGTTTGCGTCAAACAATTCAGCCATATCTACTTCCGGGCTCATGACCTACATTGTTGCTTCATGAGAACGTTGCAAGTGTTCAAAGCACCATAGTGATCAGCACATGCACTACTGACGAGCTCCAGCAAGAGCAGAATCACACGCTATGGATGACAGCACAAGCTCGTATTTTTGACGTGTATAAGTCAGATCATTTTACCTAACAATGGTACGTGTTAGTTGAACGTGGGGGTCTATTTTTCGCAAACAGAAAAGTGGAAACTAGACAGAACAGAAAACGGTTAGATTTTTTGAGTCTTAAGAAACGCGGTTATGGTCGCTTGACAGCCGAGTACACAAAATTTCCGTCGACAGTATCTGAGTGCACGGGAGGAATAGTTTGTACTAGTGGATTTCCTTGCTACTGATGATAGAATACGTAACTACGACGCTCTTAGGACTACTAAAGGTTAAATGTGGTGGCTTACATTCTGATCAGGTGTGCATATCAACCTCATGAGCATAGCACACTTTCTTCAAATCACTAGATTGGTGTGCAGAGAACGTGTGACAGTGAAGTGATTGTCAAAATGTATTCACTTCGAGAACAGTCGATCATGTCACGCCTATCAGAATGACCAGCAGTGTTGCACGCCGACATACAGTCAGCCATCCATATGATAGATTAGTATAAGAATAATCTATTGACAGTCAGAAACCAGTAAGTGTGGTTCAAGTGACTGATAAATGTAGTGAACGGCTATGTACAAATACAGAATGAAATGCATTGTATACCATCAACTTAATAAACGATTATCAACGGAAATAAATGGGACTATTTCTCTTACCATACTCTGGTTTACTCGCCTCTGTAGCCATCGGTAGCATTTTCTGTTGCCTATCGATTTCCCTAAGAAAGATGACTGTTGGTTAAACAGGTTCTGGATATGAGTTGCGGTATAACAGAGAATGAATCAAGGTCAGTTCATGGCCAACTAATGGGTTGCCTGTAATGTGGTAAACTTGCCGTTTTAGTCGACCTAAGAATGTATTCAATACAACTTCACTCTCAAAGATGTACCTACCACAATTTGAAAAGACAACGCGCTCTCTTAGTGGTTAGTGGATTGCCTTTGGCAAAATTAAACAGACAGCAGTCTTGTTCTCCATCCACTGATGTCTTCATTACCAAATAACATTAGGACGACAATTATTGCGGACGTAACAAGGTCATTTCAGTTTTGGGTGTCTCTATATTACTTACACGTACTCAGTGTCGGCTTGAAATGACCAAAGATAATTTCTGACTTGTTCTACAACAGTCATCAAAGTAGTCCAAACTCAGTGGTTCATACTAACGTAGAATGACAGGGGGTGAAGGGGAATGTACTGTACTGAAATGTTCCAATACCATAAAACGCCTTGCACTTGCAAGCGTTCTAACCAAGTCTAAAAGACGAAAGCTTATTGTACACATCCCAGGGATGATTGTGTTCGCCCAAACAGAGATGTTAGTTCTGTCTGAGTTACATCTCCCCACCCCACTAGTCCATTATGCTCGGTTAGGAGAACTGTTAGTTGAGGTCTTTCACACTGGTGGGACCTCAGTATGTTGTATCAGTTCTCACTCTTGACTTCATTGCGCTAGTAAAATCCATGTAGTTTGAAAGTCTCTGGAGAAAATCCCCCGAGACCATTTTAAACCAGCATTGGGAAAAAAACAAGGTCGAGATATATTAACGTGGAAAATGCATTGATACCACGTAATTAAACTCGTGACTACAGTTAAAACAATCACACCGTGTTTGTAAACAGTGGATTCATAACTGTATGTAATCACTCACTTTTTTGTCACATCCAGCTGCAGAGGAAAAAGTTTCCGTTTGTAATGCATAACCTAAAAACAAAACGAACAGTTGGATAAACCAGTCTATCGTAATGTGACACTATGTCAAATGCAAATCGATGCACCGAACAATGAAACATGGAGTCAACGTGACCTGGGGTTCAGTTTGTTTGGCAACTTTTCGTGAAATCCAGTCAGCTTAGAGCAACAAACAAACCGCCATGTGTACACCAGTGAAGCGATGTGAAAAAGTTGTATGATAAAGTGTCGTCACTAACTCTTGCCAGAGTAGTATTTTCCAGGACCTAATTTACCCACAAACCTGTGTAACGCTGAGAACATTTTGCAAGATTTACTGTTTGGCGTACGGTCACCAGAGTCATTCTTATGTAATGGGAGGTATTTTCGGGCTAATAATGGTACTTCACACAAACTTGAGTATAACAAATAGCGTTCAGGTCAGCAGTGTTCAGTAAAAACAGCCATTACAATAATCCTAACAAACAACAGTACCTTCTACCTCTCAACAATAGGTTAAACTTATGAGTAGCTCGAAGTTTGTGATTAATTATAACTGGACACCGCTCATATTTGCCCTCAGCTGCCGTGTTCAGACTGACGTATATGCCCCAGCGAGGCTTTTGACCCTGGTAACGGGAAAATTACTAGGGCTTGGCACTCGCGTTTTAAGGTAGGTTCTCGAGTCGGGCGATATGTCGAATGCTACCAAATTCACCATTGCTCCCAGAAATCCCCCCCCGCTTTTCATTAGAACTGGATCAACCAAAAACTTGGCTGAATGTGACCGTCGCGATCAAACCTGAGTAGTGTTTAACTTGAAATAATCCTAATTGAAGCCCAATTGTGAAAAGTCAGGGCTTCGGCTGGATTCGAACCAGTGACAGAAACACCATGCCTTAACGTGGCAAACGCTCTACCCGCTGGGCTACGAATCCACGTCAAGGGCTTGGAAATTTCACATTTGGACTTGGTTACCTATCCGTCCCACTGTCTCATATGAAATAATTCATCTACATATTACACAGAACTGGTCTTGCTAGACGACGGAACAGTGATCAAGAGCCTACACCGTTTGTCTGTTCACTATGGTATGTCTGAATGTTTTTAATCAACGCTTGTGAAAGATTATAGATGGATGAATAGGATTAAAAACTGTGACAGCCTATGATCATTGTTAAAAACAACCCACAGATAAACAGTGCCCAGCCACGTTATATGAACAGTGCTGTGATCTATAATCGCCTACCCACAGTCACATGATCAACTGTATCCGCGCCAAACCGTCTAATTCATTGCCAGCGATCGAAACATGTAAAAAATGGAGACACCCTCGTCCGTGTCGTCACACAATCAGAACAGTTCCAGTGCCCTGGCTCGTCCGACAAATGTTGTAAACCAATTACATCGGTCACCGTCACCATTCAATGTGTCCAACTATAGCAAGTCTCGACTTCGATATTTGGTACCGCATCACATGCCGAACGCAACCAGTATACGTTTTCATATAAATTTGCCCAATCTACTGGTGAGACAGTTGCGTTTTTCTTTCAGTCTTCTTTCCAGACTGATTCTGATAATATGACGCACCTGGTATAGATTTGCTTTATCGGTATGAAGATTGTATCAAAGTGCCTTATCATCGGGTATGACGTACTGGGACTCACTATCACTCTCGCGTCCTGTTTCGAATTGGTCATCCTTGTGATGACCTCAAATTGCGGTTTGAAGCAAAAATTTTGGAGTAGAAGACTATGTGATCACTTGTAGTTAATAAATTTCACAGAAACCCATTTCTTTAAGAAACATAGGGGGCCCCATTGATTGCCTTGTCAGCTACAGGTGCTGTCTATCAAACGACAAAGTTCGGCTGATTGATTTCGTTCACCAGGCAGTTGACAAAACCACACAAGGTTCACTCGCTGTTATCATGCTCACATAGTCGGAATACTCAAATTAACCTGATCTTGATAAACGTCCGACGCTCCCTACTGAACGGAGGAACAAGCGAGTATGATAACCAAGTGTCTATGAAACAGCTAAGTAATAGAATCCAGCTGCAGTTTATGGGACAAACAATCTATATCTTTTCAAGTTTTAGATGTTTCTGTGTCAATCCAAGATGGCCTAGGTAGCTGGGTCCAGGCGAGCTAACTTGGCTTACTCTGTGCACCTGGCGGGACGGCGCCGTCTCATACTGTAGAAACCAACCAGTCCACATCTCTTCCAGCTTACCGTATGCGTAACCATGCGACCCTGTTCGGTGTCGAAACCTAACTAATTCCCTAAGGACAGATTAAAAGGACCTCAAGACATCTTAAACCAAAAAGGTCAAAAACCGTTGGTCCAGGAGTGAAAACTTTGTAACCTAAAGATTCACCGTAGCTAGATTTCCCTCGATAACTAACTGTCATTACGTCACCTGGGTTAGTGACTCTCGGGTCTGTTCCCGAATGAAGGTTCATGGCTGACTGTCCATTGCCAGTTATTTGGGTCCTCCTAATAAATGCTTGTTACGTTCACAAACGTTCTTCCCTAAAATCGGCCCTTTTGTTGCATTCAAGCTTTGTGATTCAGGTCATTATAGTCTGGTATCATCACTTCACTTAGAGCGATTTTGAATATGAAGACCTCGAGGGATTTTATGCCCACAACTTTTGGATTACCTGTCCACTCATCACCTGCGATTAATGTGACGTCGTTTCTCATCCATCTAAATCTTCTACATTACCTTGCAAACTGCTAAGTGTATTTGGACACCAAGCCAATTTCTCTGCCATTCATACAAGGTTTATCAAAATTGCATAGATTCGTTGAGCCACGGTCGGAGGTCAAACCTTATAAACTGTGAAGGAAAATATAGAACTACCCACAAACGACAAGACTTCACTCCTTGGATTGTTGGGGGGAAAACTTTAACAAAATTCAAATCTGTGGCACTAATCACGTGCACTGCTACCAAACGAGAAACGAATCCGAAGTAGAAATACAGAAAAGCCTCATCCTGCTGTTTCGAATCTAGTGAAGGATGTGGCCTCGTAACTCATTCTAAATCTCATCAAAAGTTAACTGTTTGGGTGAACTCTGAAAATCGAAAAATCCTGGCCATATTTGGGATGGCAAGAAAGACATCCCTGCTAGTGGTTATATCCATCAAGACTTACCCATTCGTAATTTTTCCTCGCGTTCTCTTTCATTAACTCTTCAACTTCTGTGAAGAAAAGGGATGCAAAAAGACAGCTATCAATCATTCAGTCTGAGCACCTGAGTCTGGAAACACTTATATGAATCGGACGATGAATATTAGAAATTTCGATCATATTAGAAAGCGACTTGGTTATATTTGTTTCAAAAGATGTGAAAAAGTGTAAATGTTACTGAATAATTGGAAATTCTCTTTCACGTCAAAATCTGATATATCCGTGAACTTGCTGAACAGCACTTGCAAGTGGTTATGGTTGTGTTTAGATGTTGGGATTTAGTCGTGCCTACTGTTTGTAGGTATATCGTAATAACAAATTACTTTGGCACATTTTCCAACCATTTCGTCCCCCTGACAGTAAACGTTCTAACCTCTAGATAAAGTGACAGTCAACTCGTAACCGTAAATGTTGTGCTATTAGAGACTAAAAGTTAACAAACAGACATGACCTCGGTGTGTTATCTTCAGACTAAATACTACATAAATGCAAACATGGAATTGGTGATACATAACACGGTTAGTTCAAAACGTAGTTGGTATATATATATATATACCAACTACCCATTTTTCGAAGTTTCACCTGGTGACTATCAAGCAGACAATTTTAAGATAAACTGCACTCCCGGCACATGCAACCTGGTCGCCTGAAGCACTATGAGGTTTGATAAACTGTTGCATAATTGTACAGAATCAGACAGGTTTGCTGGGCAAACGAACGTTGTCGGATGTCCACATTGTTGTATACGCGTCAAAGCCGCCAGCGTGCCCCACGTTGCGCTGAGACTCAAGCTACGCTCTGATTGGTCACGCCTTCAACGTCCAACTCATTCGTCCACGCGCATAAGAATGACACTACCGATTGTAAATAGGACAATATAGTTTGTACTTCTACTGAGTCACGAGTTCTGTCTACCGCTGTTACAACCCGTAAGGCCTACTGTTGATAGCACACTTATACGAATACAACGCACATTCCTTGCGGAGACATCAACGCGCTGTGCTCAGTACAAGCGCTTGGGTGACTTTGTCCACCATAAGTGATCAAAAAGCGATGGCTAGGACCTGAACAGCAGCTTTCAGTATTGTTTACGGATTACAACTGGTGATTATATGTTGATTGTCTGTAGAACAAATTCAATTGCGTCTCACAAACTTGTAAACAAAATGCAAGTAACTGATTAAGCACTTGACGAATCGAATCCAAACATAAGACCTACAAACACACGTAAACATGCTCGTTTCGTCAGTGTCTCAGCCAAATGACAGTAAGGTCGAATCACGGATATCTGCGAGGCCCCAAATGGGCAACAAGCTGTAATGTGGCCAGTACTCTGACTTTGAATTGAAGTTATGTTAAACAGATATTTCTATTACCATGACGAACACTAAAACACGGCCTCAAACTAGGAATGTTTAGCGGACAAGGATAATCGCAAAATTTGCCACCGAAAACAAATACGGCACCTAACAAAAATATAACTAACCTGAAGTCAACAATAGTGAATTGCGGCAATGCTCCTCCGGCAAGCGCTGCATTGATGAATCTCTGTCCATTCGTCTGACTGTCGGTACTTTCGGGTGCCATAAGCTTTGCTTCACGGAAGCAAGCATAACTCGACGTGGAGTTAGTATATCTGACATGTTCATCGAATCTTGTGGCTTCACTGTCCCGTAGCTTTTCGGTTCATGGTAGTTCATCCACATACGTGGAGTCATTTCTTTCAAGTGAGGGAAGAACAAACTTTTTGCCTGATCGAGATGGTAAATACAAGTAGAATTATTGTTAGATTGTTGAGAATCTACCGAATCAAAAAAACAACATATACTGAAAGATAGAGTGTTGATAACATATCATAAATTGAGATTCATAAAAATGCCTCTAACACCCCCGCATTCGGTGATGGCGTGGTTTGTCTCGCTCCTTGCGGACATCCGTTTTTTTCAATCCCAGTAAGACACGAAGTTTTTGATTTGTATTGCCCAATACGTGAAATTACCGATATATGAAATGAAGAAGCTGGGAGAGATGTAAACACTACTCAAGCTGGCATCTCTTAAGCTGCTTCTAGTGCATTTTGCTTGATAGACAGTAATCATTCCCAGTAATGTTCAAGTTGATGCCTATTTCAACACACGGTATGTTGCCGCGTGAGCCAACTTGTGCCGACTTGTGTAACTTCATTGTGTTGAATGAACAGATTTTGACAAAATAGACAGGTTAGATTTTATGAGGTAAACTCATCAGACTAACGTCAGATACTGAGCCGGCCCGAGTCCAAGGTGTAGTAGAAACATAGGACCGATAGTTGAGGAGACAGTTTATTTGCACTGGAGTATATATTCAGTTATAGGTGGTATACATGAAACAACCACAAGTAGACTGTGAATGAGTACCGCAGCAACCATATTTTGCTTCGGTGTTTGATCCACGGAGTGTTTTCCTGTTTGGTAGTTGTCGGACCATCGACAATAGGCTAATCTGCACACACCTGATTGGTTGTAGTCGGACCGGCCCTATCGGTAGATACGTAACTGTAGCGCGTCATCTGCAAAAAGCTTTCCCACAATATGACACCATCAATGAAATCGCACGATCAGATACGCACATTCTGTATAAAATTCATTGCTTTTTCCCAAATTTATCGTAAGTTTCGGTATAAGAACAATTGTATATTAATCAAAAGCACCTCGGCATCTGTCATTCACATGACCTTTGATAGATACCGAAATCTCATCTCTTCACCGCTTCGCATTCCAAACTGCATGCTCTAATTTATCTGACTGAGAACAGTTTCATCAAGGTCAGCATGCTGACAAACAAAAACCTAAATTGGCGACCGACAGAAATATGCGAGGCGGACTGACACAGCACATCACAAGAAGTTCGATGGAAGGGTACACGTGAGGGGGCTTTAGGGTGAACAATTCTTCCTTGGCTTATGATTTCTTCCAGATCAAGATGATTGAAGTTTCGCCAATGAATGTGCTGCTATGTAATCGGTCGAGAGAACCAAATCCATCTTTCTAGACAGCAACTCGACTGCATGAGATTCTGAGACTTAGTGTACGACCAGAATGGTCAAATGTTTCAGAACGGTAACCTCCCCGCTCACCAATAAAATTTTGCACAGACGTACAGGTCATCTCAAAATTTCCGTGATTACTTTGGCCTGTTTAAGCATCTGCTCCTAATCCTACAGAACTTCTTTGTGATCATCTTGACTAAATGTTCACCTTTACAACTCAACTGTGAAGGCTTTGTCGTTTTAGTTCGGCGCTTTTGAAGATACGATAGTAAGTGAAACGAGACTATATCGAAGAACACAGAAGCAGCTCGCAAAGAGGAGTTGGTGCATTTTTATACATCCGAGACGGAACAACTCAGCTTGAGCGTCATAACAGTGTGCAAAATTAACCATCTTGTGAAGTTCACATTGGCTATTTTGGTCTTTTTCACTTTCGAAAAGGGGAAGGCGATCATAATGGATGGAGCACATTCATAAAAACATATTGTTAAACAACTCAAAATATTTGTGTGATTTAAATTCCTGTCTGTTAACTCCAGTCAATGATCCCTCGACTAGGACTTCTCTCCAAGTTGGAATCATTTTCGAAAGGGGCCGACTGGAAAGTCTATGGGAATTCGACAGCTGCGATCAATTGTGGGTGATGTTCAACTTGAAATTAACCAAATCCCCGACTACTCATCAGTAATCAAATACCGCTCGACAAGTCAATGATTTCTGTGATTTCAACTTGGAGAGAAGTCCTAGTCGAGGGGTCATCGACTGGAGTTAACAGACAGTAACTGTGTCTCCTCTCGAGACGATCGAGCAACCTGATCATTACTCACAGGCGAAAGTGGTTGATCGTTCACATATAATAATTCGGTCGTGTCTAATGTGAGGTCAATGGCACAGTGGTAAACACAACGTGTCCGTAGTTCAAGTCCCCGCAATGGCGAGGATATGCGCTACTGATGAGCTCTAATGAGAGCGAAACTCGAGTCTAGTGCTTGTTCTGTTCAAAACAGGCTGAGTGGAATGTCTGCGGGAATGCGACAGCCGTGATCAATTGTGGGTGATGTTCAATCTATGTGATTTCAATTCATTGAGAAGTCGCGATAGTGAGGTTACCGACTGAAGTTAATAGGATAGTTATTGTGTCTCCACTTCTGACAATCGTGCAACTCGAGGGGTACTCGTAAACGAGCATACAAATGAGACAATTCGGTTGTACCTAGGGTAAGATCATTGGTGCAGTGCTAAACGTGGTTGCCTCTTGAGAGAGTTTAAACCCTTGTCGTGGCAAAGATATGCTATAGAGGAGGACCCTAAAAGGAGGACCATTTTTCATTTGTCCACTAGCTACCAGCCGAACCCGAAAACTAAAGCCGCCGTTCAAAGTAATGTAATGTTTTGAAAGAATATAATTTGTCGAAAAAGGAGAAAAAATGCTGAGCAGGAATAAACTGGAGAACTAAAAATGTCATGGATGTAAGCGTGTCATTGGCTGACACACATCTCGGATAGCGTTTCTGACTAACAATTTCTGTGGACTTAAGGTCCCGTAGCCGGTCAGAAAACATCCGCCAACTTTACTCACAGGTATGGTCATGGTTTTCACATTTCATGACTTTGTCGTTGCTTGGTCACCACGCGATTTTACCTGACTTTTGATGATCTCGTTATGTAGTGCCGGATACGGTAACCGTTCGACCTGCAAGCCGAATGGATGGCCCAATCATCGTAGACTGTGCAACGTAGTTAGTCGACTAATTGATTGTGTAACCTGCACTCTTCGAACTTCGTGCTGACGAACGACCACGCTGCTCATGCAATCATCCAACTTACTGTGGACTTACTGGCGGAAACAGCGGTGGCCAAACGTAGCAAGCTTGTTGATGTCTTGGTTGCGAGCAAACCACAGTTTCAAATCGGAGACGTAAGCACAGTGCACACAAGCGTTATGTACCCTTCCTGTTAGCGTCAACTGGATCTCTTCCCGAATTCACAGATGACGCAGATTTGCAAAAGGCAATCCGTGCCCTTGTTATCCTCGCTGATATTTCATAAGCAGTGGTACTATCCGACTAGATGATGTTACCCAAGCAAGTAAAACGAACCACACTGCCAAGCGGACTGTCTACACTAAAAAAACGTGTAGGTGAGAATGTCCCAGTTCCGAAATAGTCCGTTGTGCTTTGACAGTTCAAAGCGCACTTTACGTGGACCAGCTCAAAGATTTATATTGTTCGACATGGTTTGCATGCCTTCGGCAGAAGGATTAAGTAAGACAAGGTAATCCGCAAACTCCATATTGACCAATCTAGTGCCATGAAGAAGCTTAGCACCAAACTCATTAGATTGCTCAAGCGCATCTTCCAAATTGTCGTCCATGGCAATGTTGAACAGGATGAGGATGATCAGACATTCTCAGCGAACAGCTGAGACAGTTGTCCATAACCCCCCACTCTGTTAGCAGATAGAGCATCCAGTGTGCTTAACAAATTCACATATTACTCTTGGACTTCTTGAAGGAGGAAACGGTTCTAGAATGCGTTACCACCAACCAAACTATAGGCAGTCTTCAGATTTGAAGCGACCGCTGTTGTGTTCCTGTTCAAGTACAACCAACACTAAGCGAAAACAGTGGTAGAGAAAACGTGATTCAGGAAAAGTACACACTATCTGACATTTACAAGCGATAGCGTGAACAAGCCGTTGATGAATGAGGGCGCGATCAATCAGAACGCAGCTTGAGTCATAGCACGAGAGTAGGGCACACAGCTGGCCGTGACGTGGGCATAACAACCACTACCGTTGGCTAGTTGCAGGAGTGCTGATGATCCAAGATGTTTCGAAAGGTCAAATGTAGTCAATCCATCCTCGACTCGCTCACAATCTTACCTGTCTATCACATACCTGACATTTCCCAGAATTGGTGGTTGGACGTCAAATAAAGTAAGTAACTCGGATTCAACATATAATAGTGTTGTGATCCAAGAACGCGGATGGTACAAGGGTTGTTTATTTGACAAACCAACATACGGGTTAAACATTTAAACAAGACCTGAAACAAAACCACTCATTTGCACGCGGTATTCGGACCCAGACCGTCTCGGTTGCCGCAGACGTCAATGCTCAGTTCTATTAAGTAGCAGGGACCACTATGAGCGATGTTGCACTCTGATTTTCCTTCCTGCATTTTTCCTGCTGTTTGTACGGTGTCGAAATATATGCTACGGTCCTACTACTGAATAGCCGTGGCATGAGTAGTACGATCGTTCAACTTCACTGCACTAGGCTGTGGCCTCTGGTTGTCACTTAGACTTCCAGCTCCATTATTGAGAACGGGAATTACTAATGTGTAGTCGGGGATTCGGTTAATTTCAATTTGAACATCACCCACAATTGATCGCAGCTGTCGCATTCCCGTAGACTTTCCAGTCGGCCCCTTTCGAAAAGAAGCACTAGACTCGAGTTTCGCTCTTATTAGAGCCACTGCCGGGACTAGAACCAGAGTCACGCTGTTCATGAGGCAACCGTGGTGAGAATGTGCACTACTAACGAGCTCTAACGAGAGCGAAACTTGAGTCTAGTGCTTCTTATCGAAAGGGGCCGACTGGAAAGTCTATGGGAATGCGATAGCTGCGATCAATTGTGGGTGATGTTCAAATTGAAACGGGAATTACTGCCGATAATCACCAGTCACAAGATACCTCTTCAATTTGCCGAATCGTCTGAAGGAGTTATGTCAGTTCTGACATCAACCCCCTTAACATTTCTTCAGAAGAGAGGGAAACAGGAGATCACGTTTGAGATCCTTGCAGTGCTTCAATAACATGCGTTCCAGAGTCATTTCTGCTTCCGACGAAAAATCAGCTTGGAAGCGATAACTGACCACTCAGGCCCCGTCATCCATCCGGACTGAGTCCGGATGAACTACTCCTCAAACTGCTTCAGCCCGCCTGTCAAGTCGGCACGGATGGCTGATAATACGTGGACCAAACTTTTTGCATATGGTTTCACTTATAGCGACTCAATCGCCAGTACAACCACGAACTATGGAAAAAAGCTTTGTGATCTTCCCAGGTAAACGAAAAGCCCCTTCCATTTATTTCGACTGTTCGGCCAAGTGGCGCTAACCATCTTTACACAAGCCTTTAGTCGGCTTGTACTTAAGTTCGCGACAGTCGTCGCCATACTGAGAACTATGTGGAATCAAGTGACGCTTGTACATAAGGTTCATCGACATGACAAAAAACACTTCTATCGCGAGTGCGTGACCCCTTGTGAAAACACCCCTTCACAGCAAACTGTTCTAGAAGCTGTGACTTTTAAGTGTTCTTGCGGTTTTTTTGTATGAGGCGAACTGGGTAAACTGTTCATCGCTGGTCCCTGATAAGCGTTCCTCAAGCCCCGCTCGTTCAAACGTCAATGAACCATTTATGTGTAGGGATTTTGAGCAAGTGACAGAACAGAACAAGCGTGCACAACGGCGTGATCCGAGGTCAGGTATTCACCTTAAATTACACTACAGCCTTTAACAGAACAATACTATATGTTATGTGATCAATTTGTGTCCATAGCCGAGACGCCTAGGGTGGTTTCCACGTGACACAACGTTTACGGCTGCGTTGTAATACAGTAATCAAGATATGGAGTCCTTGAGATGTGCACATTTGCAGTGATTTCTCATAATTGTCAGTGCGTTGTTCTCAGTCATCCAACGTACCACCTACTCGATTGGAGAAAGGCGATCAAATCGTCGGCTAATAAGATGATATCTTAATGTTTGATCTGCTCCAGAACTTCGAAGACGGTGTCACGAAGGCATCCTTGATAGCAGCTTAACTACTGCTGGTTGGAGCGTCTGTCGATGTAACGATTGCACAAAGCATTTCTGATTGGCGTGATAGATTTAAATGACGAAGTGAATCTAACAATGCACAAGCGGCTGACCATCGGTATCCATTTAAGCAAACATTTCTCTGCCTTTAACTGCTTGTGATGCCCACAAGACTCAAATTCAGCGACACCGAACATCCTGAGGGAAGAGCTGTTTGGTGAGCAGTAATTTGGAGATTAACTCAAGTGAACCGCGTCACAGATACACAGCACACATCAGGCTTAAGATGCGAAACAGTACTAACGAAAGCAGCTCGCTGACTTGTCGCGGAGTACAATCATTGAAAACCACAAGTTTACCGGCTATCATGGCTTTCGAGAACAATGATAACCCCGAGGCACGGGATAGATAAAATGACTAGTGCTCAAAGTAGAACGAAGTATTTATACTGAATGAATAATGTCAAAGTCGAGAGAAAGACAACTCCTGATACTTCCGGGTCGTTTATGTCGCAGACAGGGATTGGCCTGAGGGACCATACTCCCAGTCTATGATTCAAAAGTCTAACCCATAAGACAACAGGATAGGGAATTTTCTTGGAATATCCTACCTGGGGCCAATGACCCAATAGTTTGACTCATTAGAAAGTAAGCGGATGGTCTAGCTTGAGGAAGCAACGAGTAAACTGTTACCATTTGGTTCTGATCATTGCTATGCATGGTGGACGTATTCTAAACTACATCACGATTTTGGATTATGTTAAAAATGTTGTCTGTATCAGAAAATACGCCGGTGGTTGCGATGACCATTTCAGTGCTTGGAGTGCTTTTTGTTTGATGGTACCTTTCTAGCCTCTCCTTTCCCCATCAGGAGGGCAGCAGTAGTGAGACTGTACGTAAAGTGCTGTTGTGTTTAGATAATTATGCCTCACTACTTAACCACCCTTACGGTGTGACATAACACTACCAATGTAACTGCTTTTCTTCTGACTGCTTCCCACTGGCCTGTCTGGCATGGTTTTACCTCTCTTCGAAATTGTCTAGCTGAAAGTTCCATGTGAATGAAAAAATTGTGGCCAAATTTGGGTGGTATATAATTTAAATATTGTTGTGCACAGATGAAGCTATCGCTGTTCGTATGATAGAACCGCAACTGATCAAATCACAATCTAACCTATACAGATCATGTCTCTATAGGTCTCACTCTTCTCTCACCCTCACTCGCCTTCCAAATTATTCCACACCCTAGCCGACTTTCATCTTCAGATTTAATTTCGCATGCATATGTTATTCATTCGGTGATTGCCTATTGTATAATTGTAGAACTGTGAGAAAAAATTTATCGAAAATTTGCCCTCACTCGAAGTCACCACCTTGATGACACGAGGACGGCTGGTTAGTTAAATACTACTTGACCCACAAAAACGACTAGTTTAATATCGTGTCCTGTGCTGGGCTACCGAGTCGGAAAATCCAGGACAACAGTAGTCCGAGCGGCACTAAGCAATCTCAATTTATTGGGAAAACAGTACCATTTTTATAAGGGAACAACAGTATTTACGATTGCTATTGGACGACAGACGTTCTTGCGTTTTGACTGACCAGTTCGTCGCTACGTTCCGCAACCTTGCAACGAGCAGCTCAGTTGTTTAAATCTGACACACATTCAAGCGTACATTCATTTGACTACACATCGAAGACACAGTTTGTCGTCTAAAGAAAGGGTTCTGCATATTGTATTGTAAATACACTGCCATTTTGCCACTAACCCACCGGTAAACTCAGAAATTTTATTGGGTTTTCCACATTTCCTCCAAAATTGTTACCATTGGTCTGAATGAACTTTCATCCGAAGTGAAACAGACTGTCTAACAACACTTGGTTGCACAGTACACCTAGTGGTAAATATAAATTCGAGTCAAATAGTGAACAACGGATCCTTCAGATTGTTTTTGTTGTAAATGTAACAAGTAACATTGACCTTTGAACGGTAGCCCGGTTGTTGTTACTCTTGTCGATCCCGTTACTCACGAGTTTGTTACTTAGAAAGTGACAAAAGAAGGATTATTGAGTGAGATGGTCGTCCATAAAGACTTGCATTTTCATTGGCAGTCTTCTTACGAATATCCCGTTCATTGATACCGAACAGACTTCTCTCTCCCGTATGATCCATCACCTCTTAGGTCAGTAGCGTGATCTATATCAACAACGGCCACATCATGCTTACTTTTTCACGAAAACCGTACAATGAAATTTGTTCTTCATTCCAGATGCAACTTTTGTAGCTTCCACTGTACGGCAGACAGGAGAGGTAACGAGTTTTAAATTCGCGTTGATTGACGGATCCATTAAACGAACAAGCCGGGTTAACTTCTCCAATTTCATATAGATTGAACATCACCCACAATTGATCGCAGCTGTCGCATTCCCATAGACTTTCCAGTCGGCCCCTTTCGAAAACACTACCAATGTAACTGCTTTTCTTCTGACTGCTTCCCACTGGCCTGTCTGGCATGGTTTTACCTCTCTTCGAAACTGTCTAGCTGAAAGTTCCATGTGAATGAAAAAATTGTCACCAAATTTGGGTGGTATATAACTTAAATACTGTTGTGCACAGATGAAGCTATCACTGTTCGTATGGAAAGTCTATGGGAATGCGACAGCTGCGATCAATTGTGGGTGATGTTCAATCTATATGAAAATCAAAATCCCCTATTACTCATCAATTCTCCAATTTCGTTATGTACGCATACTAGACATATTTGATAGGATGCCATCTGTTCGGCAGCCCACAACATGATAGTTTTGAGACTTGGTTACAAGACGCTTGACAGGAGTTGTTCATCAACATCTCAAGGTCAACAAAGCAGTGGGGTATATAACACACCTTCAGACGATCTCCAGTGCTACATTACTGTACTAGTCCGCATGAGGGGGTGGAAGAGAACCTCGACCAGGATTGTCGATTTATGTATTAGGTCCGGTATACTTACCTTGAATAGCGCAAGCCTGATCGACCCAGCAGTGGATTTGGGATACAACACCGTATTCTACTGACAGATGAAAATGACCAGTGTATTACAAACAAATTAACTCAAAAACTATGGGTAATATCTCCATGAAACTCACAGGCTTGCAAGAGAACGCCATGATAAAAAACGCCACAAACGAAATCAATAGGGAATACCTATGGGTGTGTACTGACCGCGTAATTCAAACCAGAGGTCGATAATACAGTTCGCTATCGTGTGAGTGACGCCGTTTGAGTTTCTGACTGTGTAAGTTGTGTGCATGACTTAATGAGCCTCTGGCTCATGCATGTCGGTGTTTGTTACCATTCCAGATTTCCGTTGGATCCCCGTTCTTCACAGAGACGCTATTCCTCGGTGCCTCCACCTTGCTGCACGTTACAGGACAAGTTAAACTCTTGACTGTATTATGGTTATTAATGTAGACCAAAGTCAACAACTTTTTCATGGCGAGTCACGTTGATTGCATTTTTTAACCATGTCCAGTACACGACACTCGGAATACGATTTTCAATCAGCGGAGAGGTAGCAGACCCGTATGAATCTTTGTGTTGCCATCGTCTCAATCTGCCGTTCGTCGCATCACGTGTGATCCCTACTGTCTCTGCCTGAACACGCGCACAAACGTAGTCACCGGTCCGACAACCCATTTCCCTACCGGTCGCATATACGCACAGGTCACATTTAAGTAACCAGCCGATTGGAGTATGTCGATTCAATAACTCAAACACGAACGCATATGACGAAATTGGACCAAAACAAAACAACTAGACAACATGTGACGTGGCCTCAGCAAACGCTCATGCGTTAAGATTGTTCGCAACTCTTAACAATGATGACTCAGTCTACTGAGTTACCCTATCTCTGTTAGCACCACAGAACGGCCAACAGGTCAGATTAAGTGTTTTTCAACATATGGGTCGTAATTTTTTTCCAGAAAGCTATTGGTCTGTCACCTGTTAACTACCTCTGTTTATATAAGCTGACTGTCACTTATAACGTTATTTATACAAATTGGTCGCATCTGTTGCATTCCTATGGTCGTTCTGGTCAGCCTTCTTCGAGAAGAAGCACCATAAGCGAGTTTCACCCTGAATGCAGCTTGTTAATAGAACATTACTTTGTTACCACTAAGACTAGAATTCTGACCGTGCTTTCACAATCCAATCATGTTGGCAACTGCGCCACTGAGTTAACGTTAGAGACAACTGAATCATCATGTACAAACGTTCAGCTACATTCGCTTGTGCATAATGCTCAGATTGCTGGATCGCCTCTAAAGAACTTACAGCTGTTCTGTTACCTCCAGTCAATTACTCCACTGTTATGGTTTATTTCCAACCTTAAAAAATTGACTTGTTGAACCATATTTTGACTAGTGGTGAGTAGTAAAGGATTATGATATTTATAGACTGAACGTCATGTAAACAAATTTTATACCTCCACCAAAGTTAGGCGAAAACGCACAATGATCGAATGATGGGGGCTTGGGAATGTTTTCGTCCTTTAGACCAATCAAACGTCCATATATAACCCAGGCTGTAGCTGTAACGAACGCCGTCCAACGTTGTCTGCAGCTGAGCAAGTGGCATCAACGGGGCTACTGTTTCGAAAACCGTATTCTAGAGTTGATTATCAGGATCAACAAGCCTCAAGCCGAAATGATAAATTTGATTGGTTATATTACTTATTCCATCGCAGGTGAGATATAACGAAAGTTTGAAGCGAAATAGACGAGTTTATATAGTAGCCAAACACTTCCAAGTAACGTTTTCACTGTTACTCCCCTGAGCCCACTACTGAGTTTTATCTTCATGGGAATGCTAGAGCGTAATTCACTAACGGATTATATTAAATCAGTCACTTTTTATAAACGTTATGTAGACGATATCATTTACACGACAAATGAATCGAAAATTCTAAGTGAAACACTGTCGTGTTTTAGCTCTACCCAGAAATATACGCATTTTGTCATAGATTCTGAATCACCCGTAGGTATCGCCGTTTTAGACTTGCTCACATCTCGTAGTTAACGAGGCGCGATAAAAAAGACGAGTCACTACACCAGTTTCATTGGTTTTGTGCCATTAGGACAATAACGGATTCTAGTCCGATGTCTGATAAACGGGGCTATGACAGTGTGCTTAAGCCAAACCACAGGGGAGGGGAGACAGTTTCTATCTACATACACTCCTAGAAAATGGCTATCAACGACAGTTTATTCGTAAGGGCAGACTAATAAACACGAAGCTATTTCGCCTACTGCCCTGCAATGGTGACAGATCCGTTGAAGACCTAACCACGGAACTCAGTCTATCAAGTAGCAACACGTATTTTGCAGCTCAGTTATGTAATCAGTTCATTTCCACATCAGTTTTTTGTTCCAGATTGAACTGTATATTGCCTGTTTATGCCGCACTGTGTTTACCGTTCCCTTCGTTCCTGTGGAACAACCAACATAGGCAACAAAACGTATCCATACGCATCAACCGATGTGATAATGTAAGGGTCGATAAGGCCGAGTTCGTTTGCGACAGCTGCGCATACGTTCGCGTAGAACCACTTGATCCATCCAACCGATTAATACAAACCGATTTATCGAGTCTACAGAGTTCAATCGAGGTGGGTCAAACATCATCTACCGAGGACGGCCGAGGTTATCGCACTTCGTCTATTCTATCCACTAATATGCGCTCAAGAGCGGCTACTTTAAAACAAAGTATAGCGATTCGATTACTACTGCACGTAATATACAGTCGCTTTTCGTCGATGAACCGGTGCTCCGAACTCTCAAGAAACACCTTGAATCTTGTATATTTGTGGTCTCTTTGCAGAAGCTGAAAATGATTACTGGTTAAAAGATTGCTGGAAGATTTTTTTAAATAGTTCATTCCGTTAAGTTTTTTTGGGGACAAAATAGCAAAATACATTCAAAGGATTTATAGCTCCTCCCTCACCATCGACCAGCAGCTAGTGCCGTAGAAATAGGACATTACTAGTTTTCTTTACGCGAAACAATCCAAACATGTACGGATTAAATTGTTGAATGTTGGTGAATATTGGGACGAAATATGTGTACACGACATGTTACCATAGTTAAATGCACCAGATCGAGACCTGATAAATGACCTGTCCATTGCAATGGACTTCGTATCGAGTCTGATGGAAGGACTACACGATAAAGGCTCTATCACCATATAGTCATTAATTTTTCATCAACCCGACAGTAAATTTGTTGGTCACCAAAATGTGAAAATTTGTTTCCCCCTATTTGCACTCATTATTTCACCCACTGGTCTGAAGTTCAGTCCAATATACCCTACTCAACTCATTTTTGTCTTATTGAACTACTTTGCTACTAATCGTCTGTAGGGTTTGTAACCATTCCTGTCCTGGACTACTCGCTTGACGGTTCATTTTTCACTTTGCTGGATCCGTTCGGAACTCATTGATTGTGTTGAATGATTGAGGTTTGTCCATTGTGTATGACTTTAGAAAACTGTAGAAATATTTGGATCCAACCTTGTGTTTCACTATGAAGGTCCGATTTCAGGCTATACGCAACTCAACTATCAGACCTGGATCGTTAAACCGACCCTAACATGTATGCAAAACAGACGGCGTACAACAGTTCTGAACAGTAAAGGAGACCCAGAGGAAGTATCAACACAGCACGTTCATTATTGTGAACACTTCTTCTGATGAGTACTGATGAGTAGTAGGGGATTTTGGTTTTCATACAGAATGAACATCACCCACAACTGATCGCAGCTGTCGCATTCCCATAGACTTTCCAGTCGGTCCCTTTCGAAAAGAAGCACTAGACTCGAGTTTCGCTCTCATTAGAGCTCATCAGTAGTGCATATCGTCGCTACTGCCAGGACTTGAACCACGGACATGCTGTTCATGGGGCAACCGTGTTTACCACTGCGCCATTGACCTCACGTTAGGCACGACCAACTTATCATATGTGAACGCTCAACCACTTTCGCTTGTGAGTAATTATCAGGTTGCCGATCGTTTTGCGAGGAGACACACTTACTGTCTGGTAACTCCAATCGATGACCCCTCGACTAGGACTTTTCTCTAAGTTGAAATCACAGAAATCATTGACTTGTTGAGTGGTATTTGATTACTGATGTGTAGTAGGGGATTTTGATTTTCATATAGACCGAACATCATTTCTTCTGTTGAAACAGTTTGGACGGTCAAATTCTTAGGTAGTATGAGGTGGAGGAAAGAAAGCCTGTTTCCCTACCCTCACCTTTTCATCATTGTGCACATAGATAAGCATCTGGATGTATCGTTCACAAATTGTTTATTCTGGTTTAATGTAAATGAACTCCGAACTTTTTGCCACTTTTCTAAAACGTCTGTCCCGTTGTAGTGGCACTCCCTGCAAACAATTCGTTGACTTTATTGATTCCCCTCACTTCAAAATGTGCGACAGTTTTCAACAAAAATCCTATCGGACACAACTCTTCGAGTCTCTCTAATTGTGGTTACATACCGTCCATTAGATCCCTGTACAAACATTTACTTGCACCAACTCGATCTTACTGTTCTTCCGTTATTCCTAATTTAGCACGATTTCTACACAAAAAACAATCTCATTGTTGAACTAACCTTGAAAGTAAATCATTAAACTTTTTAACAACTGATCCGGACTGTGACCACATTCCTTAACCTGACCTTGAGCTTCACAGTTGTACTAATAATTTTGTCACCTGAGCACACGTATCTAAACGCCTTGCATTTGTGAAAGTTGTCAGTATGTAGAAAAACCTGAAAAATCTATCCCTCAGAATGTACAAAACACTTGACTTGATTCGAAAAAACTCCTTCACTAGTTTATACTACGACGAGAACAAGTGTGGGGTCCATGGCGTTGACAACAGGTTGCAGATGTACGCAGCCAATAAGAATCTAAACTGTGGTTGATGGCTGGTGGAGAAAATTTACTCGATGTGACAGTTTTGAATGCTTGTACTGATTACAAAGAAATTTGGGATGGTAAAATTAGCCCGGACGAGTTTATACTCGACCTGGTGGCAGATTTATCTGAACTTTACAAATGAACAAACATGTTTCAACATATCTATCCGACCCGTAAAACGAATCACAAATCCACAGTCCATGTTTCAAAGTGAAGCCGACGTTATTTTTTTCACATACGTAAGATTTTCTGTGGACCATGTGGCTCATATTTATCTCGAAAAAACAATTGTTGTACAGTGTCCACAATGCGTTGTTACTCATGCCCAGTAATTAGTTCCAATAAATCTCACTTCTTTTTGTATGTTTTGGTGGTCAGCGTGAATCTAGAGAATTTGAGCAACGACATTAAGATCAAATCCCCCTGATGCATTCACCTAGGTTGAGGACGTAATTTAAGCCTATTTATCTTCTGACAGTTATCGTAGGATGAGTCACCGCAACATAACTAGGGGATTAACTTCATGTTAAATGAACAGGTAAAGCTTGACTACGTCCATTTTGTTTTAGAGCACGAATAACCATAGATTTGTTAATCTGAGCTGCGTTGAATTCGTTTCTAGATTCCACTGTTAATATTCACACTCCACTTATGAGCTTGGAGATGAATTAACACAAACACACAGTGTTTTGTAGACTGATTAGGAACTGTTTATAGTATGATCTCGAATCGTTGATAAGCGAAACGCCTATACGTCACATGAACAACATATAACCCCTCTGGTTGTTTTCGGGGTACAACTTTTCTAGTTATTCTAGTTCTAACTAATTTAGTCCCATTATTTCAACAAAGTCCATCTGGATTTTGGATGATCTCGAACCGAAAATAGGAACTGCAGACCAAAACTCGGTAAGCGCCCAACCAAATCAGTCATGAAGCAATGTCGAGAGTTGGGAAATTTCACATCTGTCTCGGTCACCCTCCCTATCCACCGTGCTACGTGAAGTCTCTTCTAACTTAGATCTATTAAACTACATATCGGCAATACTGTCATTTTGCACTAGGTGTTCACATCATCAGGGATTGTAGCTTCACTGCTAAGGTCAGAGGTATACAGTGACGGTCACCTCAGCCCTCGATATCGCGAGGAGAATGTACGTACTGTAAACTGCAGTGAACTGCGAATGCGAGCAGTGTCTTTCTCGTGTTGGCTTCAGGTCAACTAATTGATGCCCACTGCCCCTGTTCATTCTTTGTTCGAGAGATTAAAGTTCGTACGACTGATGCTTATTGTATGCGCGTCAAGGCCGCCTGCGTGCCCCACATCATGCTGAGACTCAAGCTACGTTCTGATTGGTCGCGCCTTCAACGACCATCGGCTCATTCGTCCACGCGCATAAGAATGCCGCTACCGCTTCTCAATGGGACAATATAGTTTGTGCTTCTACTGAGTCACATGCTCTGTCTACCATCGTTACAGTCTATTGTACCCGAATAGGAATACAACACTGGCGTTACGAGCAAGATACAACAATGCTGATCAAACTGTTAGAGCGATTGAAACGGAAGAATATAACTGTGGAGTTCGCTTACCCAACCTACGGGATATTTTTGATGTCGTATGATGTGAAAAGTCAAGGGTAACAAAATTTGACATTTATCCATGAAGTTCTTATTGTAGCGGTATACTTTGTTCGAAAGCTTACTAGCTAGTCATTGTCAAGGTACAAACCCGCACACCAGGTCATTCAATGGAATCAGGACACGCAGTTATTACTTTATGCTTGCAAGTAGTTAGTGTCACGACGGAGTCATTAAATAGCGCGCTAATAAGACTAGCCATCTTGTCACATGCCCTTGAAAAACTCGACAAATTTCCAACTGAGTGATTCTTATACCTTGAAAAAATAATGGCTAAAACTGATCAATAAAAAGAAATGAATTATTTCAAAATTATACGTGTAAAGCCTTACTATACTGACTTTTATTCTCCAAGGTTTCTCAACACATGGCAGCACACATACGTGACAAAAGTAATGCAGTCTTCCAAAACTGACCTTGCGTTTTCACTCTGAATAACCTGCCCAACTGTGTGAAATGAAAGGCTATCCTTAAATGAACTAATGCAGTAAATCGATATACGTCAAGAACCTAGTGATCACGTTATCTACGCGAACGTACTATGATTGTTGCTTAAGAAGACCTGAACTGTTTTGTCTCTTACAACCTTCACAGTGGTCGTTCATTGGTTAAACCGGCACCATTAAGGCGGATAAATTGAACTAACAGAACACGATTACAAAAAAGTAACCTTTAGCACTGTCGAATCTCGGTATTAACGTTATCTCTACGGTTTCAGGTAAATTTCATTTTTGGAACAATAGGCAATATCCAACCCTATCCTTACACGTTGACTCAAGAATTTGAACGTTCAGTCACGAAGTACGCAATGGATGAGATCGGTTACATCTAAATTGATAATATACTCAGAGGCTATGCACTTAAACTCTGGTGCACGTGACAAATTCGTTTGTACTTACGATGTTAATTTTCACACTTCCACCGCTCTGCTATCTCGCACAATTTTTGCATCCATCTTTAAATCTCTTTGAATGCCTGACCGGTGTCTTGTAGAATTCCTTCAGTAAGTCTGCAACAATGACATTGAAGTATGCTTCAGCGGAACATTTGTAGCTTCTCGGCTGTTATATTGTGTGCGCACACTTAACAGGGCTCATCGAAGGGTAGGATTTAAAAGAAAACAAAAGCCTTCGGTTAAGCAGGGTGTCTGATTGTCCGAAGAATAGAGTTCAGTAGAGTTTATGCTGCGAATCTCAGTTTGTACTGAGAGGATGCCTTTTCATCTCGCGCTACATTTTCCAAATTTTACTATAATCAAGCATTACTTTTTCTTCTCACATATTATGGAATATTTGTCACCTCGTTTAACCTTCCTCATGTTGTGTGTCATCGTCGTCCCCATCAACAAAGACAGCAATACGCCACAAGATCTCACTGATGTCGAACTGCTATACAAACACGAGGCAACAACCAAGCTAAGAACAAAGAAATAAAGAACGGAAGGAACATAGCCACAGAAAATAACAACCCAAACATTCAACTTCAAAGTCCCATACTTTGCCAATAAACATTCAAGCTGCAAAGGAAAATGAGACGTCATAAGCAGCACGACTGTCCTACGGTTTTCAATACCCCATCTCATCATTTGCACTTTGTTCACAGACCAATATTGAAAACATCCACGCTACTAAACCCGATTAATCGACATCTCACCTAACGTCTCCAGCCACCGACTCTGTGAGTCGCGCGGGCACCAGTCCGGAAGACGAACTCGACCTATAGTGGTCAACTGTTTGGTGAACGACTTCATTTCTCAAGAGGGTACTCAGTGTTACAGATGACTAACTGGCATCCTTGGTGCATGGCCTAGCCAACTGAGTATGTGTAAATGCAAAGGAACTCGCTTGGTAATCATCATTAAATACCTGCCTACAAAATTACCCTTTGTTTACTCGTTGATGCCCTCCGACGCCAGTGATCGAATGGAGATAGCAATGGTCAGATATTAAAGGGTGGTTCGCAACTTTTATTCCGAACGGTCATGTTTCTTAGCCTCACAGTGGTTCTTTCTACGTAACCTCTAAACCTCAGAGAAGTGCCTCCGTTAAACCCAAAGTGTTGTATATATAAATACATAAAACACGTTTTCTTGCTATATTGAACCAGAGACACGGATTGTTTGAGCGTTTTTTGATGAAGACAAAACTGTTTCTTGACCAGGTTGCCTCATCACTGCAGAAGAATACACGTTTATTCTCATCAGTCTGGAACGTAAAACATGCAGTTACACAAGATAATCACACACAGACAAACATATCAAGTATTATCCCATCAGAATCTAGGCATTCCATTAGGTCTCTTCAACGACTTTTGTGCACAAAAAGCAGTTTATTAGTTCAAATAAGCATTACATCACAACAAGCAAAAAACCTCGGTTTCCGATCGTGTAACAGTATCGTAAATGAGCTAACCGAGTCAACTTGATGATGCGTTATCATGACATGTTCATCAATGGGTCACATGACAGTTGAACTAACTAATCTTCTTTATAGATGCTGGCTCATTTTGAGTTAGTCGTACCGTTTATCTCAAACTCAACGGTGATAATAAGAGTATTAACTGGAATTGTGCAGAAACTCAGGCTGCCTCATGCTTTTAGATGGTCTTATAATTTCTATGAGGTATAGTGTTATAACTGGTAACCAACTCGCAAATTATTTAGTACCTACAACCTGTAATATCTGCCGTTCCTGTAGTAAGGTGTGTGAATGAAATTCACTTGATACGTACAGTGGAAATCCGATAAACAGTGTAAGATTTGACGGAAAAAAGAAGTTAGGGTTTCTAATGTTTAGTTGGACTGCGACTCGTGGTGTAAGCTGCAACACCCGTATCATTATGCGCGCTTAGTTGAGTCGTTTTTAATAGTCGTTGTACCTACGTGTCACCCTGTGCGGTAAGTTTGGAGCAACAGGTTCTCCCCTTCTAAAATCCCCGGCTAAGTAAGAGACGTGGATGAAGAGTGAAGATAACCAATCAGTGTGATTGCCCTCAAAGTTTAGCCGGACTGGCACGGTCAACCCATCAGGCACCTTTGAAATGACTCATTCCACTTGCACTCCGAGATACCTCGGCAGCAAGATAAGCGTATGTCTATGGGTCGCAGCACTTTTCGACGTGTACAGTAACCGTGCTGACAAGACTCATTCAATTCTGGCTAACTGCTCGCATATAGCATAAGGAAAAACGAAGAAGTTGAATCGAAAAAGAGGTCAACTATCCGCGAATAGAATGTTTCGAAAAGGATGGCCGCTCTAAATGTCTTCACGGAGGAAATCGTTCTAAAATAGCCAATTTCAGATAAAGTAGGCGTACTCTGACCACAGTCTACACTGACGAAGTTGTTACAGGGAACCGAGTGTTTCAGAGTTCTCAGATGAAAACTCCCCGTCTCGGTTGTGCACACATTGGATCGTTTGTCATCGTTGTGGTGCAAGATAGCAGTGGACCGGACACATGTTGGTATTCATGAGAAGTGTGTTCTATCTGGTCTATTTCCAACACAATTTATCAAGTTATTGTCTAAGAAGAAATTACTGAGAAATAGCGTCAGCTTCGTGGGGTTAACAAGTTCATACATTGATGTAGCACAGAGAGAACTAAACAACTTTGTAGCTACTCAACATCGCTTTGCTAAAACTCTCAGTGGGTTGTCATCGATATGCTGTATCAAGTTTGAAAGCATTTCCAGAAAAACCGTTCACAGCACCAAGGTCAGAACTCTTCGTTCTCTATGGAGCTCTCTCTCATGATAAGCCAAAATGAGTGTATTTTCCGGTGATGGTTTAAAATATATGCACGATTTCCCTCGTCAACTCAGTTCACACAAACGCAGCTAGATGTTCTCCACCTAAAGACATTAACAGGTTGAATACTCAAGTTCAGTTTGAATGTATGTATGATCACTTTACGGATCTGTCGCCTACATCTTCTGATGAGACGAGCTGGTTCCGCGCAAAACTGGTAGATATTTTTAGCCAATTTCTATCGGCACCCATTCATCAGCAATGTTGTCTCAAATTAGAACACTATCCAACCCTGAAAGAACTGAGAGAAATGAGACAATTAATGTTCCTGAAACTGACTAAAGGCTGTGGTGTGGTCATCAGGAGCAAAGTCGATTATGTGACAAAAATGAACACAATCTTGGGAGACCAACGAAAGGGTTCCTTTGAAGCAGCAAAGACATTGGAAATCCTGCCGATGATTTATCAAACCGTGTATTCGATTGAGGCTGATTCCCTTTTCACAAATACTCTTCTTCGTGAAACGGTTGAGTTTTCATGTGATTTTATCTTCTGCCAGAACTGTGATAGAAGTATTCCACTTGAATATTTCAAAGATCTCATGATGCTGTGTACGGAAGACATTAGGTTTCCTTTTGGGGAACTTCCTTATGGACAAATAGACGGAGTGGCTACGGGCAGTCCGTTAGGTCCAACATTAGTTCGTACCTTCTAGGAAATGATCGAACGACAAGTCCCGGATAATATTGCCAACGTCATATTGTACAAACGGTATGTTGATAGTATTTTGGTTTTTACCAATACTGATCATTTTGATGTTTTTTTGACCTTCTAAGCTCTATCCACCTGAACCTATCATTGTCTCACGGAAAGGAATCAAATGGCAGCGTCGTTTTCTTGGATATACTTGTCAGCAGGCTTGAGGATGGAAAATTACAGCGATCGATCCATCGTAAAGCAATTTGAGGTAAGCAGTATCTTCAATTCTCCAGCTTTGTCCCTAATAGCATACAAACGTGGTTTCGTCAAGACCCTATTCCATAGGGCCAGGCCGAGTTACACGTCAGTTAAGCTAAGCACAGAACAAAATATGCTAAGAAAAACGTTACAGTCAAATAGATGTCTTGAAAAATTCATAGAGATTCATAGCAAAATGGACAAGAGTAATAGGCCATTTCGAACAGCCCAAAAGAAGGATATATTTTTATCTCCACAATTCAAAAGGAATCATCTGGCCAAAGGCATCAAGCAAAAATTGAAGTCCACCCTATACCGCATGCATGCAGCTACCCAATTAAGCTAAGTTCTAACCAACAAAGGGCGAGCTCTTTAAAATCGTGGAAGCTGTTGGGCTAACCATTCTGTTCCTCGTTATCTACCAGTTCACTTGCAGTTGCCGTGACGTTTACAGATCGACAACTGGCTCAACCAATAGCCGAACACGTACCTAAATTGTTGAAACAGCTGCTGACAAAATAATCTCAAACCAGTGAACTCGTTGCCCAAAATCACGCATCATCGATTGCTAAAAACCTCACGACAACGGGTCACCAAATTGACTCACCTGGCTCGTTCAAAATACTGTTACGTAATCAGAACCTGAAGCAAATGGCCTTTCTCTAATCGCGGAACCGTTCCAGTCAGCCCCATTGATTAATCGAAATATCGAGTGTACTTGACCCTGCTCATCGTGGACTGTGTGAACGTGTGGGATCATGTTGCAAACCCTCCTAAAAAATACGCTGGTTCGTCCTTGCTATCGCAATGCGCTTGGCAGAATTCGGATTCTCCTCCCGTTAATAATTCACACGAAAATCTCGGTCCCGAAAAGTACTGCGACTGTCCTCGTATTCGCTCCCAAGACAAACCAAAAGACTCGTACGAAAAAAGAGCTTTGTTCCGGCCTAAAACGTGTGCGACCAAGGCGACAAACACAAAGTACTTATAGGGTGCGCAGTGGCTATAAGAACAGTCCCGAATCATAAAAAGAAAAGGTCATTTACCGGGAAAAAATAGTTAGGGTCACTAACGGGCACAACGGAGTAAAAAGTCTGACGGGTAAAAACTAGCCAAGGCCACCGTCTCGGCAGTTCTGAGCAGGTCCGCTAACTAGGACAAAGTCAATCGTTTTTTTCCTTCCTCACGGCGGAGGCGCCTTGGCACGGTAACAGGATGGGCGCCCTAACAGATCAGTTATTTTATACGCACGTGATGGGTTGACCATTCCAGTCTAACCGAACTGTGAAAGCAACCTTGGTGATCGATCAGTTAGTTTCTTTACCAGTGTTCCCCACTTTCTATGTGAATTCGAGACAGAATTTTTGCGCCCTATGCATATTTACTTAAGCAGTTTCTATTTCGAATTCTTGGTGATCAGAAGTTGTGGACATTGGTTTTCCACGAGAATTTTCTTAGTTAATCGTAGTTCAGATTGAATGGTGTCCTGAGTGGAAATCATTTCTGGTTATCATTCAGCTAGTCCTATGAGCAGTATGACTGTACACTTTAGTTGACAACATATTTCATCATAGCAGAAAGAAGATATATGTTGCGATATGTTACCATTTCATTTACTCTCATCAATCGCAAACGTAAAACATGGTAATTATATACATCATACAAATAAGGACAAACAGGGATTAGATACGCCTACAAGCACACCAACTATTATGTAATCACGACCATGGCAACCCGATAGGTTACCTCAACCACTTTTGTGCACATAACCTCGGCTGGTAAGTTCGGATGAGCATCGCTTTGCAGAAAGCTAACAACTTCGGGTTTGATTGTGCAACAATATTTTGAGTGAATTTATTCGGCCAACTTGGTGACCTGTTGTCACGACGTGTATAACGATCGATGAGGTTGGATTTCGAGCCGTCGCTGCACCAACATATACTGCAACGGTTCGCGCCAGTCGCTGTACGGGCATAACAGGCCTGTCGACCAGCCGACCCCTTCATGTTACGCACAGGTGGCGATCGTGGGGATACAAACTGTCTATTCTGAGTGCGTGAGTGACCCCTTTTTGATAGGCCGCCTAACACTGTGTTTGTGCCTCGTGTTAGTTGGGTGTGTAAATATTTGTGTGGGGGTTGGCTAGCACGCGTTTCGCTGTCTTGTATCCGGTACCAGTGGTGGTAGATGGCTCTATTTTCGAACTGTTGATGTGAAAAGTAACAACGCCAGAACAACCTGGAAATTTCCACCCCTGAAAAACCGAAGAGGTTATATATGGCCCGTGTTACGTACAAGCGTTTCGCCTATTAGTGATTCGATATCCCATTTTGAACAGTTGTTACTAGGTCTGAAAACACTATGTGATCGCGTGAAATCACTTATAGACTGATAACTGGAATATGAAGATGAGCAATAGCATCTAGAAACGAAAACTACGCGGCTCAGATGAGTGTGTAGTGGATCTAAACACTATACAAAATTCAGGTACGAACACAAGATCGAGCAGGTGATAAAAATGGAAAAAATTGACTCACAATAGTTCGATAAATTGCTTTGATTTAGAATCCCACTACACCAAATGTAGTATCCAATAGATACAATC
>JTDE01003705.1:61406-72632 GCA_014338405.1 Paragonimus skrjabini miyazakii | reverse complement strand
CTGATATGTTATGTTTCTTTTATCCCTACCGTCAGACCACTACCGAAAGCATTCGCATCAACAGAAAACGCAGTCTGGTCAATCTCCGGATCACACCAATCAAGCATCAGGACGTCAACAGGCTCAGGCCTTCATCAAGTCCTGGATTTGAAATTGAAATTGAAATTGAAATTGACGAAGAGCTGCGCAGTTGCCGATTGGCTGGTTTTGTGACCTAGACCGAAGGCCATCCGTAACCTATAAATGTACAATGTCCAGTGTGGTCCAGCAGTCAAGCGTGGATTAGCTTTTTTGCTGTGGTGGGTGTTGTTCGCGCCGCTTTAGCCTTAGTTTGTGTACGTTGTGTGCATGGCTTACTGAAACTTCGGCTCATGTTTGTTTGTGCTATTTCCTTTTACAAGATTGTTATTAGAACCCTTGTTTCGGAAGAGCATTGTCCTTTTGTCTGCGTTGCCCCAAAATTGGTTCGTAAGTGTTATGATCATCGAGAGTAAAAACGGCTGTCTCGTATATTACACATGCAGCAGTTTCACGAGTATCACGGATTTTTTTCGGATCTAGACGTCTTTGTTTTGTTAATGATTCGCCTCTGGGTGGCAGGGAACGAGAACTTTGGCCGGTGGCCACCGCACCGACAGTCACTGATACCAGGCAAGCCAATACGTAAGGGTCTGACAAACCAATCTTCTGGTCCTTCAGGTTGGGGGTTGGAGGAAAGTTGGCATCTTTTTCCGGAAAATGAGCCAGTTCTGGTTCACTTTAACCCACCCGCTGTTTTGCGGCACTGGCTTTTTAGCCAGAGGCTAGTTAAGAACCCTAATCATCCTCCTGTCTGGCAGTATCTCAGCTTACGTACAACCCTGAATAATCACAACACCAGTAATTGCATACTGCATCGGCCGTCTCGCAGTATAAACCGGGTCGCCCTATCTGCTACATACAGCAGTGTGGATGGGCGGAAACATGCTACTCCTGGTTCCTTCCGACTGTCCTATCAAACTGAACCCCAAGCCCCTCCTAACCTCTGTTTCTGATAATTACTCTGCAGGTCCCACAATGGATATTGCTAATCGTAGTCACACTGAGCCGGTAAGTTCCGTCTCTCGCTATTCAGTCTCAGGCTACTCCCGTCCCCCGCACAGAATGCGAATAAATATAGGTGCCTTCAACGTTCACACTCTAAATCATATAGGTCAAAAGTCCGCTTTCGCACAAACGTAAGACTCGTTGCATGTCGATGTCTGGTGTATCTCGGAAACTAGAATCCAGGATAGTAGTCAGCGTATGGAACTAACAGCACCCGCATTGTTTACCCGATACTGGTTATACACTTCGGGTGACTCCACAGCCGCTGTTACAGGTCAGGCTGGAGTAGGTATAATCCTTAGCACGACGGCCGCAGCCGCATTGGTAGATTGGATTCCTGTTAACAGTAGACTCTGTGCTGTCCGCTTGGCAGGTTCTGTAAAGGCCAGCTCTAGACACAAGACTTTCAGAAATTTATTCATTGTGTCTGCTTAAGCTCTGACTGACTGTAGTGAAGTCACCATCTAAGACGCGTTTTACTCGGATCTGGCCGCTCTCCTTCAGTCGATACGTGGCTCCGATATAGTCGTTCTTGACAGAGGTATGATTGCCCAGGTCAGCCTTCTTGGTGTGGCCGAATCTCATCTAGGTTTCAGGTTTGTGATAGCGTCACGTCGCCAGATAATGGCGGACAATTGTTGCAGCTGTGCGTTCAGCATAGATTATTTTTAGCCAACACTAGTTTTAAGCATCGTGCACGTCATTGCTAAACTCGGCGTTCGCCTTCTCCGAATCAGGTCTGGTGTCATTTAGACCACAGCCGTTTGTTATACCTGGCGTGGTTCCATTCAAGAGTGTCGTTCATATTAGAGCACATGCTTGAATTCAAACCATCCGTTGGTACGTTGTCGTTTTGTTCTTACTTTTGCTAGGCAACGACCCCACCGACAGCAACGACTAGCTGTTGAGAAACAGGTCTTACCATCGATAAAGTGTAAGTACCAAACTAGCTTAGAAAACTGCCATAGTGGTACTCACTCCGATGATCCTAATAGCTGTTGGACTCAAATCTCACAGGCCATTCGGAAAGCAGGTACTGTAGCATGCGTCACAGGGGTACCTGGGCTAAACATTGTATTTCAGAGAAGTCCCTGGAGTTGTTAGAAGCCGGACGTAAGGTTCATCCTGATAGTTCACCTAATTGGTCTAGAAGAGATACCCGCAGAAAACCGAAACGTAGTCTGAAGGCTGATTGTGAGGCTTCGATAGTGCAAACAGCTAGGGAAATGGAAACTGCCTTTGCTTCAGCAAACACCGACAAACTCTCCAAGCTGATTCGTGCTACTGATCGAATCCGACCATATTTCAGTGGAGATATCAGCGAGACAGATGGTATACTCTTCTACAATGAATTCGGAAAGGTAGAGCGTAGGACGGAACATTATGAAGGTCAGTTTAAGTGGCCTCCTGCTTCTACTGTGTTGCCGCCACAAGCTTGTGGTGTAGCACCCTGGCAAGTAAATTTCGGACCACACACTGAGACTGAAGTACGCAATTGCATTTCGGCTCTCAATCGTAATAGGACTGTTGATCCAGATGATCTCGTGTCGGCACTTTTCAAAGAAGATGGGGGGTTGTTAGTAGTGGCTTTGACTCAGTTGTTTCAATCTGTGTGAACGACGGAGACCATCCATCTGTGCTGGGGTCACTTGACAATAGTTTCTATGTTTAAGAAATGTCCGGGGCTCTTGCGTAAACTATGAGGGAATTAGTTTGACTCTAATCATTTCTAGGGTTCTGGCATCCATTGCACTTCTTCGACTCACTGCAGTTCGGGAGGTAAACATTGTGGAAGAACAGGCGGTGTTTCGTTCTGGGCTGGGATGTATAGATCAAATTGTTACCCTTCGTTAAATTTTGGAACAGCGTCACGTGTACCGCTGGTCAACACTTGCCATATTTCTCGATTGTAAAGATGCGTTCGATTCGTTGGGTCGATGTACACTTTTAGAGTCGTTTAAACGCAGGGATGTACCGACCAAGTATGTGAACATATTGTTGGCGTTTTATTTTCATACTTCAGTTCAGGTTATTGTTCACTGTCTGGCAGTTTCAGTAACAGGAGCGGCGTACGTCAAGGATGTCCCCTTTCACAATTTTTGTCTACTTTCGTGATAGACGATATAATGGGGAATTGTTTCCGGCAGTCGCAAGATGTCAGCATGGATCTTCTACTTGGTGAAATACTGACTGATCTTGATTATACTGACGACAGTGTTGCTGTTTGCAACTTTCGAACCAAAGACTATTTGACCTCTTGCTAAACGCTCCGGAATGCGTTTTACAGCCTCAGAATACAGTGCTTCTGCAAGATTGCTGTGATTACGTAGATTTATCGTTAGGTAATGATGTCGTGGAGGTTGTTGACCGATTTATGTACCTGGAAAGCTGCATCAGCGGCGGCGGTGGAGGTGTAGGTGACAAAATAGAAGCTCGTATTTCCAAGGCTAGGGCTGTATTCGCCAATCTGGTGCACCTCTGACGATAAAGAGGTATGTCTCTGAAACGTACGGGTGGTATATATCAGACAATAGTGAGGGCTGTATTACTATATGGCAGTGAAACCTGGCCGCTGAGGGTAGAGGACATGAACTGCCTTCAGGTATTTAACCATCGATATTTGCCTTCGATCGTTGATGTCGGGTGGCACCAGCGAGTAAGCAACGAAGAGGTTTGGAATCGGGTGTTTGTTAGTGATTGTTAAACGAGTTCTTTTGTTCTGTTCTTACACTTGTACAGACTTAGATGGTTAGGTCATGTACTAAGAATGCCAACTAGTTGTCTGTCACAGCAAGCAATATTTGCCGACGCTGCAGCCGACTGGCGTAAGGTACGAGGTAAACAGATGATGATCTGGTGTAGATAAATGTAGTCGTTCACGAAGGGGTTGTTCACTGTTGATTAGGTTTGTCTCTCGAGCTGAGGACCTCGCGACTCACGGAGTCGGTGATTGAAGACGTTATGTGAGATGGCGGCTAGTCGAGTTCAGTGGTCTGAATGTTGTCGTTGTTTTTCCGAGTTGTTTGTGGAATGAGTGCAATTGATGACGCGGTGCAGGAAAAGCCGTTGGGGGACTGTTTTTCTGATGACGTCTTACTTTCTCGTACAGCTTGTTTGTGTGTTTTCAAGGTGTATGTACCTTGATGTTGAGTGTTTCAATATAGAGGCAGCTATTGCTTTGTTGCGAGTTAGGTCCTTTCCTTTCCCCTTTTCTTCTTCTCTCTTTTCCTATTCGCGGTTTTGCTTTTTTTCTTCCTGGCTGGGCAACAATTAAGCATTATTGTGAACCACTGATGTATTGCTGTCCATAATGATAAGGATCAGATTACGTAGTCATGGTCAATACTAACATTACTCCTGATCTCTGTAAACACTGTTTACTGTTAACGTTTGCGAAAGCTGCGATGAATTGTGGGTAGTGTTCAGTTTGAAATAACCTGAATCCTTGAACCCCCACTTCAGTTGCGTATTTGTCAGAAATTTGTTGTCCCATATTCGCCTGCAGATCATATTGGAAAGCTGGTAACTTTGAGGAGCAACTTCGGATGTAATTGATACGAAAGCATTGGTTGTTCCACATTCTCTGATCAGCAGTTTTTTCTTTTACGTTGAGCTTTTGCACTTCTTCTTGATGTTTACTGGTGTATTTCACTGAGTTATCTAAACTGCACAGTCATAATCAGGTAACCGAAAACTTACCCATGTTTGCATGCTCCTCCAGCCTTGAGTCCGAAGACCTCAGCAGCATAGAAAACCTTCGATCGTAATAGTTGTTCTATCACTTAGGCTTGTTTGGACAACTCAGTTGTTTGTTTGCAAGGTGTAGGCGCCTTGATGTTGTATGTTCGAATGTAGTCGTAGCTATTTTTAGGGGTAGGTCCTGTAACCTCTCCCTTTGTTTCTCTCTTCCTAACCAGGGTATGTTTCTTCTTCTTGGTTCTGTGGCAGTTAAGCATCAGTGTGAACCACTGATGTATTGATTTCTGTGATAATGATGATGATGATACAGTACACACTATACTAAATATGTCACCGTCGGGTTGTGGTCGATTACAGGCGGGTCGCTGTTTACTGTTGCCGACCCCAAACCGTGGCCTCCGTGCACATGTACAGATTAAACTTATCGACATATGTGTAGTGGATTCCACCTAGTTGTCACCAACGCTCTTAAATAAGAGCGGACAGTTGGCAATGACCAGTTGACTCGGACTCAAAATGAAACGACTTTCGCTCAGTACTCTTTGTATTTCTAAATATTTGGTGACTGTCAGTCATTTTTCGATTTTCACAGGACCTCACCATGTCCGTTTGCTCTCCGCGTGACTGGACATCATATCTCGATCACCTTGAGCGGTTGGACCGTAAATAAATAAATCAATCGATATGAATTCGCATTAAAGGATAGTGTTTTCGTTTGAAGACCACATAAACTCCCGTCACAAATGGCAACGTTGTATCAGTAAATTGTAATCTTGAAATATACTGTCATTCTGGACGGGCAACATTGACAGTAGATGTCTATGCCATCGTTGATTTGTTGAGTGTTGAGACCTCACATGCTCACTCTGTATGACAAATCATGAATCATCACTTCGTCTCCCATGTTTCAATTGATCTCCAAATCATAGAAATTGACAGTCAATATACAATCATAGTTGTGCCGCGTTAAGTCAATGGTGGCCGATTGAATGAGCGATATTTCATGAGTATCACTTGATGAGGCCGGTAATGAGGAGTACGCAACCGCAACATATTGGCTTATTCACTCTGGATCAGTGGACATTCAATCAATGAAAGACTAACGTCTCTGAAGATGCGCTTTTTAAAGTATTTTCGGCTTAGAGTGGGGTTGATGTTAACCTTCCTGATGATGAGGCATCCTGATCATTCGTGCCAACTGAATTTAAATAAGGTACATCGTATTACGTTGAGGGCACACTCCTCAAACTGGAGATCCAACGTGACAGACTTGAATGCAGACGGTTTTACTCATTGCATGTTTGCAAGGCCTGGAATGTTTAACCAGACCATGTTGTTTCTGCTAACTGTATCAAGTTTTAAGGTTTGACTTGATCAACGTTTCGAATACTGCACCTTTTCCCCACGTTCCGGCTCGACGCTGAGGAACGCGAGATCCTTCGAATCGGGATGCGAAGCCCTCAGAAGCTCCTGCTTCCAATTCCCCTCCAATTTATTATTGTTATGAAATGCAGGGTGCCAGAGGATGTGTTCTGGGCCACTGTGTCTAATACTTGCGTCACTAGTTTGCCAGTAAGATTCTGGGACGCTCGGAGAGTTCGTATTAATTAATGTTTACTCTCCATCTTAAGTTACAACGTCGCTGGCGTGTCAGTGGTCTGAAGAGCTAACGTCATGTTATGCCTACTCACACTGACTTTTGGGGCCATACATCTTTCACTTCTCACAATTTCCTATGAATCGTACGTCCATCTCCGGTTTGAACCGAACATCCAGACGTGTGACCCTTACTTCGCCATCCAACACCACGCAACATAGCGGGCTCAGGGTCTCTGCAGAAATCCCTACCTCACGAGGCTTAAGCGCCCGAAAACATTCTCACTCACAGATGACTGAGGGGAAGAGGACCTCATCCTAACGTGTTGTGTCCTAAACGATACCCTGCATACCAACCGTAACTTACTGCTGAGGGCACACACCACTAGTTTCCGAGAAAACTGAGCTCATTTTAAGCTCACCAACGGGGCCGACTGCTATGTCGGTACGACTTTTTCTCAATAGGGGTGTGTTCCCATGGAAATGCTTTTTTTCACAGGATGTCATGGGTGCCTCGAACGTACCCTCATTTAGGCATAAACCAGATTTGTACATGTTTGAAATCCACGGGCCCTATTCGGCTCTCTCCAAGATTAGGTAAATTGATACTACTAACCTAGGAACCCCGTTTCAAGTGAATAAACAGAGTGAGCTAATCTAGTTTGTTTGCATGGTGACTTTAATGTCGCAAATAAAGCAGTGGTTTGCAAGTTGTCCATTTTGTGTGCCTCTTCCGTTATTTTCTCTCCGAATTAATTTCTGCCACGTATGGACACGCTCTCGACTTGTATACTCATATCAGATACCCGTTTCCTCTTAGAGAACTTACCTCCAATTCGTTATCTGGACTTTATAAACGGATTGGTGATCCTTATCTTGACTTCTCCGACTGGGGGTGTCCTCAAAGACCGTACTGAAGGATTTTACCTGTAACATCATCACGCGTTAAAAGGAAATGGACTCCTGTATTTGACCACTAGACTCTCGTAACCAACGGGAAAAAACACCATAAAATTCCTCGAACTATCCTGACGCGGAATTCAAGAAGACCCGGTCTACACTCATTCGTTAGCCTGCCGTTAACATTGACCACTCGTGCCAGTCGTGGCAAATTTTCGTCGGATGGCGAAGTTGACTTAGAGTATTGTTAAGATGGAGGTCAACTTTGTAAAATAATTCCTGATTGGTGGCTTGATTTTATCTATAGCGTTGAAATATCGTCTGCGAAACTTGTTAGTCTTTTGTGAAGTCCAGTCAAGTTGTGCGGCCAATGATAAGCAAACGGTTGCTTTTCCATTCATGTGCCTTTCAGGTCATCATGGTCACTTACGTAATCCTCGTATTCACTCTCATTTGCTGTTGGTTTATCGCAAGGAAGTTGAGGAAGTATATGACATTTGAGGTGAGCTTACTTTCTGGATCGTTTTCTTGTAAATAAATGAAAATGACTTTAGTTGGATCAAAATTCCAAACACTATGGAGGCGAGTTGGTTGCCGATGTGCTTCGGGTAGGTGTTTTGTTACGTTTGGGTATTTGGCTTCACTAGGCTCATAAAGTACCTTATATCTTCACACTGTGTGGGGGCCACATATCTCCAATACTGGTCGCGGCGGAGAAGCGAAACATCCGTGTCATTGATGTTCGGCATGAGGCATCTGCTGTATTTGCTGCCGACGCGGTCTCCAGACTTTCAGGACGAGTCGGCGTCGCGGTCGTAACAGCTGGTAAGTCTGTACATGTGTGGGATGACAGTTAACTCTCTGTTGTGTCTGCTACCTTGTGATTAGATACTGTCTGAACGTTTCAGTCTTGTCAGAAGCGTTCAACTTAGAATGGGATTTAAACCAATCACCTCATAGATTCCGATTTTCCTGGTTTCTATACTTGATTGTTCGTCGTTTCTCATTGTCTTTTATTCCAGTTCTTGCTTATTTTGTGGGGTTCCTGATGATATCTGTTACACTGATCATCTCACTATTACTGTTTTTTTTATTTCACGTTATTTGTTTGGGCTTTTCAGCCATGTAATATATAATATAAAGGGCAATAAGTTAGATGAAAGCCCCGATCTATACTGTTACCTTAGCGAGGTGATTGGGCTTGTGTACTGTTTTGATCCGGCGGGCTATGCTGACTAGGACTCCGGCCCTTCCAGGTGCAACCTTGTCACATAGGCCAAAGGAGCAGTCAGAGGAAGAGCAGTTACACTCAGGATTGCATGTCGCACTACTGACCGCGTAGGAGTGCTTAGGTAGTGAGACACGATCCTATGGGCATACTGCAGAACTATTTTTATAGTTGCGGTACTGCTGTCTTCCATATCAAGAAGAAGGGCGTTAGAAAAGGTACCCTCAAACGAAAAGCACTCCGATCGCCTGACAGTTGACCGTGATCGCCGACGTATTGTCCAATACGATCGAAAAACATTTGTTATCTCTCAAAAGCCTGATGTAATTTTGCGTACATCCACTGCGCGCAGCAGTGCTCAGAATGAGACATCAATGTCTTATTCATTGCGCCCTCGGACTAGGCAAGCCCCTCATTGCCAAGTGAGTCAGGCTCTTGAGTCATTGGCTCCGGGTGGGGTCCCCAAGAAAACCCCATATCCTGTTGTCTCGCTGGTCAGACTTTTGAGTCAGAGACTCGGCGTGGAGTCCCTCAAGTTAACCCCCTTCCGTGGCATAAACGACCGGGAGGTATCAGAAGTTATTGTTCTTTCGACAGTGACATTACTAACCGATCTCGACTTTCTCCTACTGTTTACCCCCTATTTCTTCTGCTTTCCATGTGCCTTCGGGCGATAATTGTTTTCGTAGGTCAAAACAACTGGTAAACATTGGCGCCCTCAATGTCCGCACCCTCCGACAAGTCGTTCAGCAAGCTGCTCTGACTAGTACTCTCTCAAGTCTGGAGCTTGATGTGTGCTGTGTGTCGGAGACGCGAGTGTACGATTCTAGCACGGTTATCCACTTGAGCTCACCTCTAGATAACTGTCGATCCAAACGCTTCTATCTCAGGGTTTCTGGTGACTTTGAGGCTGGATTTCGCGGTCAGGCTGGAGTGGGAATCGCACTGAGTTCCAGAGCGGAGCAATGCTTGCTCAATTGAATCCCAGTGAACAGTCGCTTGTGCGCTGTCAGACTCAATACATCGGCAAAAGTCTGTCGAAGCAAATCAGAAAAGCATTATGTATTCAATATATCGGTGTACGCTCTGACGGACAGCTGTTCGGATGCTACCAAGGATGCGTCCTATGACGCCCTCGTTGATCTTCTGGGGCAAACTAAACACCCAGACATCATACTAGTGGGCGATTTGAATGCTCAGCTTGGTCATCTTTCTTCGGATGAGAAGCGCCCGGTAGGTATGTTTGGTGTCCGGGCACAACGCACTGACAATGGCGAAAGACTACTAAAGTTGTGCGCATCCCACGGTCTGTATATTTCGAGCACCGCATTCCAACACAGGAAAAAGCACTGTGTTACATGGAAACCGTGTGCTTCCCAACCGTGGGCACAGTTGGATGATATAGCAGTTAGTTACAGGTGGCGTCACTCAGTTAAGGACTGTTGTGCCTTTTGGAGCAACCACCTGCACTCGGACCATGCTGTTGTGCGTGCCCGTTTTGTTTTATCATTTGCCCAGAGGATCTACGCTCGTAAATGTAAAGTGCTTAACTGGCATTCGAGCGATGAGGATGTAACAAACGCTTACCAAAAGGCGTTGGTGAAGAAGTTACCCAGTTCGAGTCAGTTGAAGGATCCTAATGAACACTGGGAACAAATCGCCGAAGCTATGAAAGCGTGGTGTGAACAGGTATGTTCTGAAGGAGCTTTTCAGTTGCGACGGAAGTGGATTACCGTCATATCGACAAACCTCATGAACAAGAGTCGTTCGATCCCACTTGGTTCTCAATATGATGACGACCGTCGAGAACTTAAACACAAGCTGACTAAAAGCTTGCGCAAAGAACGTGAGCAATACTTGGTCGAACAATCGAAAGAGATGGAAAGAGCCTTTTTATCTGGGAATAGCAGAAGGTTTTTTCTCCTGATCCGTGGTTGTACTGGTCGTCGAGTCGGTGTAAGCGAGACTATATGTGAAAAAAATGGTTCACTTATCACCAATCAATCGCGCCGACTTGACAGGTGGGCTGAACAGTTCAGCCGGACTGAGCCAGATCATGTGGACGACGGGACCCGAATGGTCAGTTACTGCGTTCCAGACGGCCCTCCAGCGGAAGCAGAAGTGGTCCTGGAGCTTGTTATTAAAGCGTAATAAGGCTCCTGGTCCAGACCTCCTCTCTCCTTCTCTTTTCAAGGATGGTGGAGGACTGACAAAATCCCCCCAGACGATCTGGGAGACTGAAGAGATACCTCGTGATTGGTGCCTATCAACAGTCATTCCCGTTTTCAAAAAGGGGGCCCAAAGTTTATGTGACAATCACAAAGGTATCAGTTCGGTGTCTATTGCGTCCAAGTTACTCACTGGCCTCATTTTACGTCGGCTCACTAAGTCCAGAGAAAGCCAGATACGCGAAGAACAGGCAGGATTCCGATCTGGTCGAGGGTGCGTTGATCATATTTTTATCTTGCGACGGATCTCGGAACATCGGCACTATTACAGACAGCCGACAGTGATGGTCTTTTTGGACCTAAAGGCTGTTTTTGATTCAGTTGCTCGTAACATTCTCTGGAGCTGTCTCCTTCGCAAGGGTGTTACGACCCCACCTGATAGAGAAAAGACAAGAACAACGCAAAGACCACGAGCAGTATCTCTATCACGAACGAACCCACGGTATTGCAAGCGGTACGAAAATCAGAGCTCAAATATCGGAACGCAAA
>JTDE01003705.1:31967-47809 GCA_014338405.1 Paragonimus skrjabini miyazakii | reverse complement strand
CCTGCAGATCATATTGGAAAGCTGGTAACTTTGAGGAGCAACTTCGGATGTAATTGATACGAAAGCATTGGTTGTTCCACATTCTCTGATCAGCATTTTTTTCCCTTTACGTTGAGCTTTTGCACGTCTTCTTGATGTTTACTGGTGTATTTCACTGAGTTATCTAAACTGCACAGTCATAATCAGGTAACTGAAAACTTACCCATGTTTGCATGCTCCTCCAGCCTTGAGTCCGAAGACCTCAGCAGCATAGAAAATCTTCGATCGTAATAGTTGCACTATCACTGAGGCTTGTTTGGACGTTTTTGTGTTCGAAACGTAACCTAAAGACGGAGACTATATCTCTGTGCCGTTTAATCACCAAATGTAAAATTGCCTCCGGCAAGTATGCTTTTAAACATGGCGTGGGTGGTGTGATTTGGTGTAGCACACTGATTGATGCTATTGGGTTCGAAATGAATGTAGCGTGTGGTAGCAAAGTTTTTTTGTGACTCCTGATCTGGAAGACCGAACAACCTACTTCATTTTTGTGAGTGAGTAGAAAAAGTTCACAGTGCTGTGATAGAGTTTCGTGCGGATGGCACAGTTGAGCGAAACTGATGTCATTTTGTCTATCGTCAACCAAGATTGGAAGGTCGTCCTCGGTATCAGCGTCTTCGTGTTTTTTTAATTAGTTATACACCAATTTGATGGATTTTATTCTTGACACATTTCGGTTTCCTGCTTCTTCTTATTATCAGCGATGCCAGGTTCTCATTTTCTACAATGCATGCTTAATTCCTGGGTGGAATCTGTCCTTGGTATTTCTTCCCTTTGATTACGAGATTTTGCTTCGGAAGCGTTTATGTAATTGATGCAACCCTATCCAATTTAAAGATGTTGCCTATCTAACGTCCTTTCATTGCTGTTTGTAGACTGATCAACTGGTTTTTCGCAGAAGCTCTGAATGTATCTGCACCTTCTTCAGAAAGATCACGTGAATAAGTATACGTGACAGTGGTTTGTGATGCGTATGAGGAGGTTGCGGGTGCCAAACAAGCGATCGATTTTAGATTTCGAGGGGTGCATCGGTGGTCGTTGTAGAATATGGCTATACAGTACACACTATACTAAGTATGTCACGGTCGGGTGGTGGTCGATTACAGGCGGCTCACTGTTTACTGTTGCCGACTCCAAATCGTGGCCTCCGTGCACATGTACAGATTAAACTTATCGACATATGTGTAGTGGATTCCACCTAGTTGTCACCAACGCTCTTAAATAAGAGCGGACAGTTGGCAATGACCAGTTGACTCGGACTCAAAATGAAACGACTTTCGCTCAGTACTCTTTGTATTTTTAAATATTTGGTGACTGTCAGTCATTTTTCGATTTTCACAGGACCTCACCATGTCCGTTTGCTCTCCGCGTGACTGGACATCATATCTCGATCACCTTGAGCGGTTGGACCGTAAATAAATAAATCAATCGATATGAATTCGCATTAAAGGATAGTGTTTTCGTTTGAAGACCACATAAACTCCCGTCACAAATGGCAACGTTGTATCAGTAAATTGTAATCTTGAAATATACTGTCATTCTGGACGGGCAACATTGACAGTAGATGTCTATGCCATCGTTGATTTGTTGAGTGTTGAGACCTCACATGCTCACTCTGTATGACAAATCATGAATCATCACTTCGTCTCCCATGTTTCAATTGATCTCCAAATCATAGAAATTGACAGTCAGTATGCGATCATAGTTGTGCCGCGTTAAGTCAATGGTGGCCGATTGAATGAGCGATATTTCGTGAGTATCACTTGATGAGGCCGGTAATGAGGAGTACGCAACCGCAACATATTGGCTTATTCACTCTGGATCAGTGGACATTCAATCAGTACACATATGAGTGCAACCAGTTGCAATCAAAAGATATAATCTTTTCATGTCTGTTCCGAGTCGACATACGAACGCCAACTACCCTTGTCCGTTTCTTGCTCAACCTTGTGTGGGTGTACACACAATGCTGGTTAGTCCGATGATACTAAGGAAGAGCATTGATTCTGTCTTAGTTCCAACCACGTGACATGTTCTGATGGACCCCAATCTCGCAACAGCATGAGAGTTGTCGATCGAGTACAACCGATTTGTGTCGTTGTCTGCTGAATACTTATTGACGGGATTACAAACATCTTTTCCAAAGGCTTCCGCATCCAGTACAACCTTTTTGTCTGCAAAAACACCCAGCTATAGTTGCGTATTTCTGATGTTACGACGAAAACTGCGGATCTTCCATTTCGTCTGTTCTCGCCTAATGGGACCTCAGTATTTTTCTTGCTTCCTCTTCACAGGTCCTGTTCTGGTTGAATTTCCTATCGATACACTATATTCGTACAACTTGGTTCGACAACATTTTCGCATTCTGGAGAATCCACAGTCTTTAGGTCAACGTTTTACAAACTGGTAAGTTCGGTTTGCATGCTCGCGCCTATTAAAGCCTTGTTGGTGCTGCATACGGTTATTTCGGCTGTGTTTCATTCAATCTTCAGTGTCATGGTGTTTTGTTTTCTGATTTTTGTGCACAACACTCCAAAACTGACATGCGTTTTCATTACGTTGATTGTTGTTTATTGCTTTTTTTTTAAAAACGTCGTTGATACAGGGACACCGACTGGTTTAGGGTCTAGTTTGACGTTCCAGTCCATTCGGTTGGACCTACACACATTCATATTTGTCCAGACCTATTCGTGTCTGGATTGGCCTGTCACATTGACTTAAGCGGACTGGCGCCTCTTCATAAGTGGTTTGCATTGAAACACGAAGTTTTACTCGCACTTTATATGTTTACTGCAGGCTAAAAGGAATATGTTTAATTGCTAAACTTAGATATGGTCCTTCCCGGTCGCCCACCTAGTAAAAAGGCCATCAGGATCCTTGACACTGACGGACGGAACCGCTGACCAGTGCTTTTCAGTAACTGTACTACTATATTACAGCCGTTTCTGTCACTGGTTTGAGTCTAACCAAAACCCACATTTTTTTGCGGTCGGCTTTTGTCCAGTCTCTTCTGTTGGCTCGTGCACCGTTTGATTCAGGTATTGGTTCTATTACTATGTTTCTGATTGACAAGCGATGCTTGTGGAATTGATGGATAAAAACGTATAACACTATCATCAGTAGGCATACACCTTGGATGCCTTGAAACTATTACCTCTTGTTATCGCTACAGCTAACCATACGACTACTTCTTTGCTGGTTACTCCATTTATCTTCCGGTGCATTTTCTTAACGAGTTGTTCTTCTTAGTAGTAGACTGTACTGTCCGTTTGACCTGTTCTCCTGAGCCCATCTCTAGACGTCAAATCTGCAGAAATCTTTTCGTTGTGTCCACCCACGCTCCAGCTGACTGCAGCAACGTTGCTGACTAAAGAGACCTATTACTTAGACCTGGCTATCCCTCTTAGGTCCACACGGCTATGACATAATCATTCTGACAGGAGGTTTGAACCCCCAGGTCAGTCATCTTAATGAGATCTAGTCTTGTTTGGGTGGCGTAACTTCGGACTGACATCACATTGCACGACTAATGATGGACATCTGTTGCAACTGCGCGTCAAGCACAAGTCAGTTTTTATCAGTACTAAATTGAGATGTCATGCACATCATTGCTATACTTGGTGTCCTCGTCTGAATCAGACATGGTCTCAAGTAGACCACGCAACTGTTAGTTATAGGTGAGAGTGCTCTATTCAGGATTGTCGTTCTTATTGGAGCACATATTTGGATTCAACTCGTGCGTTGGTACTTTGTCATTTTGTTTTTACTTTTGCTGGACAACAACTCTACCGACAAAGGTGGATGACCATTGAGAAACTGGACAAGTCTCCAGTAAATCATTCCGGAGCAGCGAAAGCCGCAAGGAATCCATTTAGTTGATGACGTGTTACTTCTTACCTGTAGATAGACCTTTTTATTTGCAAGATGCAGACCACTTAAGTTCAGACAGTATTTTTTATCGGCTGGTTTCTTGTCAACCTTCGGCCGTATGGCACTTCAGCATCAGCGTGAACCACTGAGATACTGCTGTTTGACCGACCCCAAAACTGTTTATCAGTTGACAATCAAATATTACTGATAAGTAGTTTGGTAGATTTGATGATTTAGAAGAGACCCAATTAGGGAAAATCTGGATTTCTGCTGGATTCAAACCAGTGACAGAATCAAAGATACCTGAATGGTTCAGAAAAAAGGCAACTGTTGGTCAGCGGTACGCGTGTTTCAATTTCAGAATTTTTTGGGGAGAAAAACTTTGATCAATACGTTCGCATCCAGGGCGAAACCTTGTTTGTCTTTTTCTAATGCACGCCTCCCACATAACAGTGAACCAGAGTGCTGAAAAGGCTGGAACGCTTGTTATGACTGAGGTCAAGCCGGTCACCCCATGGTTTTTGCAAAAGCCCCCGATTCCTCTCGTACATATGGCACTTATTATCAAGTGACTCGAGTACCTAGGGATTTTCTCAGTAGTTGAACCAGCCGAGTCAAGGCCTGTGCTAACGACTCCCCACCTTCTTTGAAAAATACCGGTATGAAGTTATCTGGATCAGCAGTCATGCAACTTTTGATAGCTGAAATACACAAGCGGACCTCAGCTTTGATAAGTCCTTCTGAATCTGCAGACAGGGACTTGGGTTTGTGGCGGTAACACAGGAGGCCGTGTCGACCTAAGAGGGGTAGCCAGGTCTGAGTCATAGGGCTCCTTGGTCAGCGACGTTGCTGCAGTCACTTGGGGCGTGAGTAGACACAACGAAAAGATTTCTGCTGATTTCCAGCTTACCACTAGCTAAGTGTTGTTTAGCTGTTTTGGCCTTGTCGGATCTCATCGTCATTACGCTGACCGTAGATTAGAACCCACGTATGTTGTGACTAAGCGATAGCTTGTCGTAATAGTCATAGAGGTCAATGAATAATGTAATATCGCTGAGCACTTGGCGATATTTTGTTCTGCACATTGAGGTTATCTAATGCTTTACATAGTTACATAAAACTGTTAAGTGGGAACGAGCGTTTCTGTTTACATTCATTCAAAACTAAACAACGCTAAAGTTTTGACGGTCTGCTTACCGAAATATTATTTCTATTTGTGATGGAAGTGAGAATGACGAGAAAACTTACCAGATTCTCAACAGTGCATCCATTTCTGCCCACAGTTGTTTGAAATTTTGCGCTTCTGGCGTTTATTCGTTTTCCAACTTCTCCGTGTTTCCTTCAGGTATCTTCGGTTTTACCTGTTCCGGTTGTTTGCCAACGGCTTTCAAATCAGTCCATGCGCACCGGACGTTGAGCCAACTTCTATTCCGGTTCGGGAGCCTATTATTCCAATGCCATCTAGTGGCCATGTGGATAAGCTAGTATTGTTGTTGGCGCGAGCCAAATGTCCGATCCTTGTAGTCGGTAGCCAGGCTGTTTTACCACCTGTGCCCGCTTCGGTCACCGCTGAGCACGTCAAAGTAAGTTGACTGAATTGTTTGCTTGCCCTTCCTTTCACTAGCCAGCATCATCATCATCATCATAGACAGCAATACATCAGTGGTTCACACTGATGCTTAACTGCCACACAACCACGAAGAAGAAAAGGCAAACCCTGTATAGGAAGAGAGAAAACAAAAAAGGGAAGGGGACGGGACCTAACCACTAACAATAGCTACGTCTACATTCAAACATACAACATCACGGCACCTACACCTTGCAAACAAACAACCAAGCTGTAAGTGAAAGTAAGGCGTCATCAGCAAGACAGCCTCCTTGCGGCTTTCACTGTCCCGTGTCATTAAGTGCATTCACTTCACAGACAACTCGGCCAAACAACGACAACATTCACGCCTCTGTGCTCGGTTAGCCGCCATTTCACCTAACGTCTCAAGCCACTGACTCTGTGAGTCGCGAGGGCTCCAGCCCGGAAGACGAACCCAATCTACAGTGAACAGCCCCTTCGTGAACGATTTCATTTGTCTACGCCAGGTCATCATCTGTCCACCTCGCACCTTGCGCCAATCGACCGCAGCGTCGGCAAACGGTGCTCGCTGTGGCAGACAACTAGCTGGCATCCTTAGTACATGACCTAACCATCTAAGTCTGTGCAAGTGTAAGAACTGAACAAAAGAACTCGTTTAACAACCACTAACAAACACCCGATTCCAAACCTCTTCGTTGCTTACTCGCTGGTGCCACCCGACACCAACGATTGAAGACACATATCGGTGGTCAAATACCTGAAGGCGGTTCATGTCCTTTACCCTGAGCGGCCAGGTTTCATTGTCGTAAAGTAATACAGCCCTCACTGTTGTCTGGTATACGCAACCGTTAAGCTTCAGAGAGATACTTTTCTGTCGCCGTAATTGCCTCAGATTAGTAAACACCGCTCTAGCCTTAGCAATACGCGCCTCTATTTCATTCCCTACATTTCCTCCAGGATATATTTAACGCAACCGGTTGCACGATATGTAGGTTTATATTTTACTCACCTTGTGTAATTGGATAAACGAAAGATAGCAAATGGCGCAGAAAATGACACATTGCTACAACTGTAGCATTCCGTTAGCATCTAACACGCTGTTTTGAATTTTCCTTTTTACTTGTGCTGTTCATTTTTTTCTTCTGGAAGCATGTTTAAAATGGTCAACGAAGGCCACAATAAAAGCATCCTGTTAATTGATATTGACGTTTGGCTGTATGTTCTTCACTGTCTCTAACCGACCGCTTAATATCTTTTAAAACCCAACCGGGAAGTCAGTTAGAACCAATAGAGATCACATCTACTGCCAAATTCTTCGTTCGTACACCATACTATGTGCTTCCCACTGTCGTCACACTCAGCAAGCGCAAACGACGCGCAGTTTGATACGCGGCAGGCGGATGTGTGTGAAATGTATCCGAGTCATCTCGGCAGATAAATTGTCATTACTTCACTTGACGAGGAGCCAACTCTCATCATGGGAATATTTTGTAGGTATTGTTTGTTACGATCATTTCCAGTGAACATCATTATTACGAAACGGTTGGATCTTGCATTCACACAGGCGCACTGTACACACTTATTAATCGATAGACAAATGTCAACCTGGCGCTAGAGATGTTTCTGTTTGGTAAATGCCAACCGAATTTTTCTGGTGCTTAAGGAGTTTTATTCTTTACTACCATCGCTGGCTGTTATCCAACATCTTAGATTACCACTGCGCCATTGACCTCACGTTAGGCACAAGCGAAAGTGGTTGAGCGTTCACATATGGTAATTCGGTCGTGCCTAACGTGATGTCAATGGCGCAGTGGTAAACACGGTTACCTCATGAACAGCGTGTCCGTGGTTCAAGTCCCGGCAGTGACGATGATATGCACTACTGATGAGCTCTAATGAGAGCGAAACTCGAGTCTAGTGCTTCTGTTGTTCGAAATGGGCCGACTGGAAAGTCTATGTGAATGCGACAGCTGCGATCAGTTGTGGGTGATGTTCAACTTGAAATTAACCAAATCCCCGACTACTCATCAGTAATCTTAGATTACCTCCAGACAATCACTACCCAGAATGAGTGAAGGCACAAGCCTTTTTTGAAGTGTGCTTTGCACTTAGGTAGCACAAAACACCTATCATATCGTGATAGTTCAGTCATCGAATGGTCCTAAGCTTCCTGTTTTTTTATGTATGTTGTCACGAAACACGACGATGTTAATACAATTCACGTCCACGATTCCATTTTTTTTTGAGGAAAGTTCCACAGTATCGTTGAAGGAGTTATCCAAAATTTTGCACACAATATCATCGATGACGAAGTTGAAGGTTGGCTTATGATTATTGTACCTTCGTTATCTTACTTGACGGCTTGTCAGAGACAAGTCAAATTACATCACCCAGACAAGTGAAGCGACCGATAGTCTCAAGCGACCAGTTTGCAACCACTAAAATGTTATCAGAACCAACTGATTTGACGCACTTGCGTTTGCAGTGGCACAATTTATGGACTAGTCTATCTCTTGTTTGTGTTTGGGCGGCTTGTCACGTGGCTGATCAAAAATCGTGACATGAAAACTACTAACTCAATTCCAGTCAATTACTAGTTATTCTGTCTACTTATTTCAAGTCTGGAACTGGTGTGCTTCGATCAGATTCTTCCGTTTACTGAATCACCAATCCTGTGGACATGGTGCGATTTACCAGCATTTTCATTGGCATTCTTGAAACTTTTTCGTCTGATTAGTATGTTTGTACATGAAGATAAAACCGATAAACACCAAATGTAAGTTCAAACTTAAACCTGAAAGGGCTTGAACTTTATTTTACATTCCGTTAGCACTTCGATCTGCTCATTAAATTGATCTGTTTCCAAATGAGTTACGATAATTAATGCCTCTCAGATGAAAATAACAGGAAGCAGTCGAAAACACTAATGACACTACGATCGTAACAAAGTCGTCACGGCCATTCTCTTTTCTGTGTTTATTGATTATAATCGAATGTGAAATTTGACCTAGGATAAGAACGTCTGGAAGCATCGTGATCATTGCATTTGCAGTCCACTTGATTCTCGTCAAATCGAACTAGTCAAATCGTGGATAGTTTATCACACTACAATCCACCTGTAAGATGTTCAGTTTTCTCAGCGTATTAGCCCACGCGTGAAAGGCGCAAACTAGTTCAGACCTCTTATGTTGCGCTAGTCGTTCCGTGTATGTCTGGCTTTGTTCTGCTCTTTCTGGTCGACTAACCAAGTCTAGGGACGTGCTGTTTGTCATTTGATTTTTGCCCATCCGAAGTCTAACATAAAACTGCGTTAGCTGTGTTACCACTTTGCCGTCTGTGCTGGTGTGCGCACTTTCAGCGCAAGTGTGCTCGCACCGGAACTGTCTTTGAAATGCACAGCGTACTGCGCTCTTATCTTCGCTACCGATACATGCAGTGTTTACGGGTCTACTGTTTTTCGGATGGTCAGTTCAAACCACACCACATTTTCACGTGACTGTGGCCGTGGCTAGTCTTGAATTAGATGAGTGTGATCTAAAAATTGTGTTCGAATGTTGCCGCTGTCACCATACGCAGTATGGGTGACGAGGAACAGTAGAAATCGGGATTGTGATGGCGTGCTACCAGTCTTGTTTCACGAAGTCCGTTTCGTCAGTTGACTGTACACCGACCACTCTTACTTCGGTCGACGACCACTATAGACGGATTTATTTATTCGGGTCTGTTGAATATTCATCCCCTTCACCTCTGAATGTGAACAATTTTTGATGTGATCACATCGTATTGTCTTCGGTCGGACGAATTATTACGTTTAACATCCAGTCGTGCTTCCATTGATTGAGGCAATGTTTACCATCTTCTCTATATTCCTTTGGGGCTTGTTGCAAGTCCAGTTTGCAAACCGTCGTTTTCCGTAATCATTGCTACTCTTTTACGTTACATAAAATCTATAAGGTTTGTATATCAATTAAAACCAGACACAGACCACTAACCCTTTCACAAGGTGGGGCGGGTCAGAGTCTTTCGGAGAGCATGATGGTGTTGGGGTACGTGGAAGAGTGATACATTTGCCTACCATGACTAACACCGTCAAACACTAATTGTTTCTACGAAATTCTTTCTAGGATACGTTGAATTGCTACAATCCGTCTATCTTGATCAGCCGGGTTTGTTTTTTTATGAGACATCGACATTCGTTGTAATGTATCACTCCGTGGAGCCATATAATAGTTATGAATATATGAAACAAACGCGAATGGACCTATGGCTAATCTTGAGCGAATTAAGTTCCCAATCAAGTCTTCCCTCAGTTCAGTTTAATTTTTTCCCGCTTGATTACGATAATCCCTATATAAATGATAACTTTAAGGTTAGACTAAAATGCAATGATATAAGCAATGATATAAACTGATATGAAATCGTTTAAGATTTTCAACATTCAATGCCCTGGTTTCTACAATATCTCGTTTGAACTTAATGTGGTCCCATCAATAGGTTTGCCTCGTTTTGTCGAGTTCCTAAATACCAACTTAGTATGTGTATTTTTTTGTGGCTGCTACTGTCCTGCGAACGTTCTGAAGTTATATCCGTTCACCACTTTACTAGGGTCTTCTGGATGCAACATTACGATGACAGCATTGTGAAGCTGTTTGCTTGGGTTTGCAGTACCCCGGAAAATTGTGACGTTGTCTGCAATTTTCCTTGATGCACTCATGCTTTTTGGGTCGTTCGCCGATCTTATTGTGGTAATCTTCTCAATTAGTACTCTGACCATTAGTAACATCCCTAGTTCACAGTCGAAGTGTTTGTGATTATATCATCTTGTTATCCGATATTCGGGTAATCGGGCCTAGCCAGATGCATTTCCAGTTTACGGACTGAAAGGTGGTCTTTTAGTTGAAGGGTAAGCGAAAAATATGCTAACTTTTTCTGATTTTCTGAGTAAGCAGTCGCAGATAGTAGTTAATTGTGACACCGGAGCGCAGTGGATTTAAGGTTGATGTGGGAATTTCCTATAACATGACGCATGTTACTCTGCCTCGGAAGAGTTTCACATGCACCGACGAGTGCATGCAACAGGCGGAAGATGCCGGAACATTTTTGTATATATATATATATCGACTTGTAAGCCTACCGGTCGTCCACAATACATTATTTCATATTCAGCAGTATGTCAGATTTTCGAAAACAGCAATTCCAGCTATGCCCGTTTATCTGTTGTCAAGTGTGCGCATATTCACACCGTCCTCTTTAATCATTCGTGCTCCTCGTTGTTCAGTTCACTGCAGTCAGATTTTATCGGATCGTCACCACACACTGTGTAACTCATTATAGATGAGCACTACAGCCGGCGACTGTTTTCTCATGAGTGACCATCTCCAAACACGTTGCTTGAATCGTCAGGTCAGAGAACTGTTGCATTCTAGTCACATTCATGAGGTTTTATTGACCGCTGTGATCTTGTTGGTGTATGTTTTTTTTGGGTGTCTGCTTCATAAGCATATCTTCCCCGGAATCTTACAACTCGAGCGCCCTTATTCATCGTTTCCAACTGCATCACCAACCAAATGTGTCCGTCATCCTTTGACTCCAGCCAAGAAATCGGTAACGCCCTTCTGCAGCAATCTATAGCCAAACGTCCATACTCCCGAAATCAGGTTATACAACGATTACCGCGCCGCCGCTTCCACCCTAAATTGATGCACGCAAACGAATCACAATATAGCAAGCAATAGGTTGATATGCTTAGGATGTTTCAGATTTAACGACAGGAATCTAGTACGGCGTATGATTGGCACTAGTGAACAGTGACTATCAAAAATCACACATTGGGATTACATTAGTTATCCATAAGGCCAGCCGTCAGTAACATCATTGCCGACTACCTGTTACATTCACAACGAGCAGTGGGGTTCACATTTGTGTGGTGTATGCTTCAGGCAAAAACCTACTAGCCAAATTGAACTTATATTGTTTTACTTGACGCTACTGTAATATGGAGTAAGTTTAGAGTGAGAGCAAATGCGACCTCGCGTGAGTGTTCAAATACTCTGTTTTTTTTTTTGTAATCAAATTAGAAACAAATGGTATTAATGTATTCATTGCCATTGGAACGAAAAGCGATGAACGCATCTGTCAGTCATCTTCTTCCCTTTAATTACTCTGGCGCTCCATCTGATTTTGTTCGAAGTGTTACATTTCATTTGTCGTATTATTTTTAACGATGATAATTGCCCACAAGTGTGATGTGTTTCCCACTTTCCTACCCGATTGCTTCTCTTCATCTGTTTATCGTGGTTCTACTTCAGGCATTGTGTGTTCCGGTCTATTTAGCGGGTATGGCACGTGGTTTACTTGGACGTAAACATCCGATGGTATTCCGGCATGCTCGACGGGCTGCGCTTCGTTCGGCCGATGTAATCGTGCTAGCCGGTAAGTCACCGTCTTAGATGTACGTGTGGGCACTGTTAAACTCGGCGAAAACGTACCATATTGTGACCTCGACACGTCATTCAAATTCAGTCTCTGCGATTTTTATCACTTCTGTAGGGAATTCAGCGGTGAGATGTTTTCATTCTACCCAATACGTTGCCACGGACAACGCGTAAAGTGTGGTTACTAGTTCATCGCAAATGATCGCGTTTTTATTTTTACTTGCGTTAGTCTCTCACACACTAAAACCTTTCTGTTCAACGTAGTCTGTACCGCAGTCCAAAATGAGTTGGTATGATTATTTTATCTTAGAAATGTTAATATACTAGTTTGATTTATTTGTCTGGCGTCCGCAGTTCCTCCTTTAAGCGAGATGGAGCGTGGAAAGACGGAAAGGTTGAAGTTTATACTCATGTTCGGTTGTAGGGATTTAGAAAAACGTTCCCGTTTTGGAAATTAAACGTCACTCGCAGTTGTCGCATTCCAAAGGACTTTTCAGTCAGCTCCGTTTGAAAAAAGCAATAGGCCCGAATTTCGCTTCTGTTAGAGCTCGGCGGAGCCCGTCATATAAAACTAAAATTCCCTGCTACTCATCAGTAATCAAAATATCACTCAACAAGTAAACGATTTATGTGATTTAAACTTGCAGAGAAGCCCTACTCGAGAGGTCATCGTTTGCAGTTAACAGGACAGTTACTGTGTCTCCTCTCGGGGCGATCGGGTAATCAGAGCATTACTCACAAGCGAATATTGCTGAGCGTTCACATATGATGATTTTAGTCGTTACTTGTGTGAGGTCAATGACGCCATGGTCAACACGGTTGCCTCATGAATGCATGATCAGAGTCCTAGTCTCGGCTATGGCAAAGGTATGCACTAACATGAGCTCTTATGAGAGCAAAACACGAGTCTGATGCTTTTTTTTCGAAAGAGGCTGACTGGAAAGTATATGGGAATAAGACCGCTGCGATCAATTGCGAGTGATATTCAATTCAGGTAAAAAAACATTTTTCAGAGAAAAGTTTAACCATACTGCATTTTCTATGCACCGTTCTAAACTGCTATAAAACCACCTTGCTTTTGAGTTGTTTTCCTTTATGTACAATCTGGAGCGACATTTTTTGTACACCACCACTGAAATCGGAATTCTTGAATGGCTTTCATCATGACTGTGCCATAATTAGTTTACTAATAGTGTGACCACGTCAGTACTGTGAAACGCGTCATGTATGTCGGACGTTTTAGTTTTAGCAACGTCACTAGTATTGTGCCTACCTGAAGTCTAAAATGTTTGACTATGACTGAACATTAATCATCAGGATATCGATTATTAAGCAACACACATGCTGACTAGTATTAAAGGACCTAAGTCGTTCGAGCATTTTCGCGCTTCTCATTGTGTCACGAGCGGGCAACTTGTCACGGCTGTATCAAGGGAAGGTTTAGCCATTTAAATCAGTGTGTTTGTTCGTGTGGCAGACCGATGTGCTGTTGCGATGGCCAGTAAGCGATGTTCACTATCTTTTATAGGCATCACTTCAGACAGAAATGTCAAAAACCGAGGATATCCTTGTATCCTATAAACACGTATCTGACTAATATCTGACGAAACCTGAAATGCGTCAGAAGTTAACCCAGCAGTCAGGTTAGTCGTTTCGAGTGGAACCATACAACAGGACGTTCACCAAACTTTTGCTGACTTGTCGGAAATGAGGTGTCCTAACTCGTAGTCGGCACCAATTTTGGCGTTACTTAGGTTAGGCTGACAATTCTTGAGTCATGGACCTTATTTGAATAAAAAAGACAGTAAACTGATATTGCACGATTTATGTCCGGACTGATTTCACTGCATCTTTACGAGTGCATACTACATACCATTCATATGTCAGTATGAGCAAGATAACAGAGAAATTCAGTTGTCAGAGTGCACAATCATTGTCACCACCAAGGTAGTGACAACACTACAAACAGTTGTTCTGAACACACAAAACGGGTTTGAACTTTCGGATAGCAACAACTTCAGCATACCACAGTGTTCGCCTGTGTGACGTTGAGTAGATAACGCGAAATGCCGCTGTAGGATCACACTGATGTTGTTTCATTAGTATATGACGCGCAATCGATGGTGTAGAAAACCAAGGTTTCTATGCACGATTATTTCAAAAAGTCACTTAAGCACAACATAATTGAGGAGAAATTCCCTGAAGACCCATCTAAGTACGTGATGAATTTGTCGTCCTGTTCACTGACTGCGATCCAGCTAGAAGCCTTGTCTTGTGGTTTAGAATTTTGCATTCCACCTTGAAAGGTTAACTCAGTTGAGACTCAGGCTCATTTTGAACAATTCGATGAACCATTCTCCAACCAGCAATCTACGTCAGACGAGGATAAGGGTTGGCTAAAAATGAAGCTTTTTGATGTGGAACACCAATTTCGAAGTATGTCTAGTCGGTAAAGGTGTCTTCTCACAAATCATCATATCAGTGCCCTTAGATCGCTTAGATGTAATCACGAATTGATCATGTTGCAATCAGATAAAGGCGACAAACGCCGCATTTTTCTCTCGTACCGAGCTAGAGATAGACGCGTTGTTGTCGTCGAACCAGTCTGGACGTTTCTGACGTTCAATACTAATCATGTTGATGGCTGCTGCCGTGATCTGTTCGTTGAGCTGTTACGGCGTACCCTCGGGGGTGATGGACGCAGTGGTGTCTTTCAGACGAGCTGCAATGGAACGTTGAAAAGCAGTCCTTGTCTCACAGTTCTCCAACCGTTTGACATCCAACTCCTGCCATTGTTCAGATGATTTACAATAAACAGGCCTGCATGCAATCTGACATAGTGGAACCTGCAAAAATTGAGGTCTTACTCAGCATAAGCCGTCGGATCAAAACAGCACAAAAGCCTGATCCCAATGCCAAGGTAGCAGGAATGGTCAATATGCATATCAGCTAAACTACAAATAAACATGTAACTTATCTAATGCAGAATGGCAGTTTTGATCACGATTGGAGGCATGTGAGTGTGAACCAACTGTTACACTTCAGCAGCCTGGTAAGTACAATTCAAGGCCAATCATAGGTATCCATCTACATCGGTTATAATACGTACACTTTTAGACTCGCTTTCAATGGGACTTTTTTGCTTCCTGCCATTTACACTAAACATCTATAAGCCTTTCCAGATAAAGTATTGACCTGTATAACGTTGCTCTAAACATCTTCCTTCTTACTGTTGCTATCATCAGTGTATGTTCATCCATCCCACGGGAACATTGTTCGGAATAAGCAGCGATTGCAGGCTTTCAATTCAAACAAAGAAAATTGGAAATTCCTTTGGTCATCAGCCCAAATAACTGCAGATAATTTAGCAATTTTTGCCCTCCGGACAGTAATTATTAACACATTCCCCTCGACCCAGAACGCCCTCCGTTTATTTTCAGATGTGGTGTTCCTGTGCTCATTCGGCAGCAAACTTTCAATTGTGACAACATTTTCGTCTCAAGATTCGATTTGCGTGGCTTCATATACAGCTACTGTCATCATCATTTTCAAAAGAGGCTTAATTAATCTCCGTTTTTATCTTCACGGTATAAGTCATATCACATCAAATATTCTAGCTAACTTGGCCTTACGTAGAGTTCGTCTGTTTCAAGATATTTTAATAGGAGAGAGCAAGTAGTTCCCCTTCCAGGTCGTTACTGATTGGTCACATCATTGCTATCTGTCAACACACCGAAATACAGACACGTTCGCTTTTGTTTGTGGACCTGTTATGTGTTCTTGTCTTCTGAATGAGAATATTCTAGATGGATGTGTTAACTTTCCTAAAGCCAATACTGTACACAATAGGACCTCATCGTACACATTTTCGATAACCGGTGGTTATATATAATATATATATATATATAATA
>JTDE01003705.1:0-29765 GCA_014338405.1 Paragonimus skrjabini miyazakii | reverse complement strand
TCCAGTTAAGCACTTTACATTTACGAGCGTGTGTCCTCTGAGCAAATGATAATGGTTAATCACTATCACTCTTCCTCCTCCGTGTTATCATAGCTAGCATACTAGCGAGGAAATATTTTATTGCTATCAACTTCGTAGTGTGGACTGTACTAGTGACACGACGATACGCAAGCAGTAAGGCAGGTTTACACTTTATCGGTGGTCATCACGACTTGTTTCCGAAACCTTCAAAACATTCGTTTAGGGTGCTGCTATTTGCCCACATTCTTGATGATGGTATTGGAACTGGTGAATATTCTTGCCTGCTTGAGCGGTTGTATAACACTTGTTGGTGGTATGAGTGGTGAGGCTTGTAGTTGTATCTCCAAAGCCAGAAAGGCGTGTGTCAATCTGCACCACCTGTGGCTACAGAAAGACTCGATCTTGTTCACAAATAGTTGGGTTTACCACGCCTGCCTTCGTTTATGTTTACGAACCCTGACCTGATCAGGGGAATTTTCGCTGATTATCCATTTTTGCCAGTCGCTACTTGCACAGAGTTGCTCATATACGAGAGGATCACACTGTAGTCTACGAAACTGTTAGATGTGTTAATCAGGAATGGCAACGGGAATATCTCTATATCTTTGAGGACTGTCTATACTTTTAAGATTTTCATAACTAGCCGCAACTGACATTACTTCTTTTATGATTGGTTATGTTGTCCCGGAGAACACCAACACTTGAAAGTGTCGCGCGAAAATTCCCAGTGTAGCCATGAAAAATACTATGTAGCGAACAAGCTCGTTTTCAGTGATTCATCGTCAGGCTAAATACATCACATTTATATCACGAATTTTACAGGGGAACCATTAAAGGGGGTAAATGGGGAACGGGTATTTTATCAGGTCAATCAGTTCAATGTCACGCTGCAATCAAGTACCCACTTGAACCGTGGGTCTTGACAGGCTAACAGGGTGTGGGGTTGGCCATGGCAGATCCAACGCCTGAACAAAACGTTTCTGGGCGCACAGGGATGGGTTGTACAGGCGAATTGCAATAGCTTTAGATGTAGACAAAATCCTACGCCTCACTGCCTTCGACTGATTGAGCGAAGTGCGTCCGTCACATTGACAGAGTGACTTCGAAGTGTCCCAGCCAAATATTCTAAACCCTGACCGACTGCACATAACCCACGAATTGCGGTATGATTAAACATGATAAACATCATGTGTCCACCTAAACCTTCCTGTTAACAAGACGAACAAAGATGTTGCTATATTTATTTGAAATTTTGATCTTCAATACCACGTGAAGGCAGTAACATTTGTTCCGATAAACATGAAACCCGCGTCTCATGAATGACAAATCTGGCTTCAGATTCCTGTTTTTAGTATTAAGTTTACTCTACCCTTAACAGGTCACCTGTCCAGTATTTTTCTGCATTCTAGTTAACCTATTTTGCATACTGCCGACCAGGCCGTTTGATCCTGTACACGATGCCTACCCATCACTTTTTCTGTCAATGTTGCGTCATGCAATGGTTTTTCAATCTATCATTCAATTGCGACCTATTTTCTATCATATCGGGCTGGAACACAGATATCTTAGTAACGAAAACTTCACGGTTGTATACCGAAAACTCCGTTTGTTTTACTATGAATTAAGGATAGCTATTTCTCGTTTTTCGTTGTATCGGCTCTGGCATGCGTCACTCCGCTGCCTGATGTAGAAAGTTTTTTTTAGTGAATTTCGTGACGTCAACCTTTTTCCGTATAAAGTGCTGAAAAAATTTGTGGCCACTGTAACTTTTTCTTTACCGATATTTACGTTGTTCAAATACAGTATCATGTGTTTCGGCTTTGTCTGGTATTAAGTGGAAGCAAACTGTTTGTGTTCACTCCTCTGTATACAATCAACGAATGAACTGGCTATTTTGCTACCTCGTGATTATCCAAATCTCTCAACAGGTACGCTATTTATTGTGACAGTGTATCGTTGTCACTGTTGTGTCTGTGGCTTGAAGATTTCTAGCTCATCTTGCATTGTTACGCGTTCATGTAGAATCTTCTTTCGAAACTTACCTTGTCAGTATTGCTGCAAACGGGGATTTGATAAACGATACCACCTGGTCAAACCCTAGGTTGATGATATTTGTTTGCACCCACTCTTGAGTTACCACATACATTTGTGGTAGCCTTCCACTGAGCCACCCGGTCAACGCTCATCTAATGTAACGCTAATGTAATGTAACTTTTTATTAAAATCACATCACTGTGATTCCAAGAGATTTTTGTATACTAATAACCGCTGAACCCGATTTTTGGCTTTCAGGAACAGTCTGCGACTTTCGACTCGATTACGGTCGAGTACTCAATCGAAAGGCGAAAGTAATAGTCATCAATCGAGACAAGAAACAATCGTATCTGGTTAGTTTTTTCCCTTTCTTTCCACCTATTTATCTTTGTTTGCTAACCCTACTTACGCATACTTAGATCAAAATCACAACCAGACCGCCGCACCTAGTTTGGAACTTGCACGGAATCGAAGTCACAAACACGAAGCTGCTTAGATCAACTGACCGTTAAGGGTTGACATATCTCAATTCTATTCGTACTCTCATTAAATTCCCAAGAAGTCAATTATACCAACAGCTGTTTTTGGTCATTCCCATCAAGGTTTTACAATTACACAGGGTGTGTGCTAGTTATATGGGGAAAATTATTACAAATTAAATAGATCATTAAAGAAATTACAGAACTGGGACGGATCACAGTCTACTGAAGGAGGGTGAGGATGTTGGTAAATGCGCGACAGTGTCACATGTGCCTGCCATGAGACACGTGTTTATCGGTGTCAAGTGTTTCATCCTTGGTCGACTTTCAAGTTTCTGTCGTATAATTGGCCAAGGGAGATAGATGGTTTGCATCAACTGTTTTTGGGCACACTAACAAGGGTTGTAGAGTCTGATGGCAATTACCTCGGTCGTTGATAACAGCCGCAACCTGACAGATCTGAAGTGGGCTTGACGAACCTTTTAGATGACTCGGAAGGCTTCATTCGGTTCAATTTGATGACCATTGACAATTAAGTGAGAACTGGAAATTGGCTTACTCGAATCCTTGTGAAGTCATTTCGGGAGGTGGTCACGAATCCTTTCCGATAGTCGCCTTGTGGTCCCCACCATGGCTTGTTTGGTAACAGCAGGTGGGAGAATAAACATAGGCGGACGAAGAAAATCAAAGCAAGCTATGCTTGAGGCACAGCACCAGTACTGGGCAGGTATTGAACAATAAGGTGACCCGTGCTGCAGGATAGGCATTCTCAGCTGCACTAGAAACTCGCGGATGATAGTCTGGCATCCTTCTACGGATACAACGGTGAAAGTTAGCTTTTTGTAGATTATCTGAGATTGCCTGCCTCATTTTGGTTGCATGTTTCAATCCGTGAACTGTTGGAGATATCCATTCCGGCTTAACATGTCTGGAACCTGCTGAATTTCTTCCTGTAGAGTTTCTGGTTTGTAAATCTTTTGAACTCTGCTTATTAAACAGCAAGCCGAGTTCTGCCTTTACTTCAGCAGAACAAAGCTAAAAATGTTTGCGTGTTAGGGCTGGATGTCCTCGGCTCGTCGAACACAAATGAATGGATGAGAAACCCACATCTTTGTGGTTGTTAGCCGGTGTCTCCACCATTGTAGTGTTCTGATTCGCGTAGACTTGTGATCAGAAGAGTTTCTGGCTCATACGAAAGCTGTCAATCATCAAATGCGTTGAATCAAGCCTTTGGTTTAACGAACAACAAAATTTACTTGATGATGATGGGCATAGCGGCTAAATTTGTGGTTACGCGGTCCAGATGATGTGTTACATGCCTCAGTGTCTGGGCTTGCGCTGCACATTGAGACACTTATACTGTTTTGAACGATCAATTTCCAGCAAATATGGTGCATAATTTACCGTATTGAGAAAATCTAGTTATTGTTGGGTTACACATAACTTGTCTCTGATATTATAAAAGAAAACACTTTATCCCAACATCTATTTACCATGAGAAGATTATGCACGAACCCCAAGCTATGATTTTTTGAGGTTAGTACGTTGCTCAGTAGTTCAACTTTGTCAGCAGAGTGAAAGCCAGGACGACCAGGGAACAACGAGTGCAAATTTCGAGCTATGAACGTCACATTTCGTGAACTTTTTCAACTTTATTTTAGATGTCGTCTGGCTTAGTTTTTCTTTAAAACGACCAGCATTTTGTCGCATATATCATCTGCAATCTGTTAACATTCTGCATGCTAGACAGGCGGGGAATTCATGTGAACGACTAAGATTTGTTGGTTAGCTTGCTGTGTTTTTGGAAGTGATATTCGTTTCAGCGTGGTAAACTTTCCTTGAGGTCACGTGATCACCATATTAAGGTTGTGTTGATCCCTCTGAAAGAATACTTACTCATACATGGTACTTTCTCTGCGTACAGAGATCTGTTGGCAATCTTCAACGTTATACACCGTCATCATCATCATCATCATAGACAGCAATACAACAGGGGTTCACACTGATGCTTAACTGCCACATGTGTGTCGGCTGAGGTACTGCCAGAACGCTTGGACCTAGACAGGAGGTCAATTAGGGTTCTTAACCAAAGCCTTTGGCTCAAAAGCCTATACCGCAAGGCAACGGGTGGATGGCAATGTACCAGAACTAGTACTTTCTTCAGAAAAGATGCCAACCTTCTTCCATCCTTCAAACCTGAAAGATCAGGAGAATGTGGTTTGTCAGACCTCTACTTATTGGCCTGCCTGGCATGAGTGACTCTGTCGGTGTGATGGCCACACCGTCTAGTTCATCCCAATAGGTCATCGAGATGCACAAGCCGTCACGCCGCGTCAAGGTCTAGTCTAGTTGTTTGCCTAGGTATGTTACTAGTTTTTGAGACTACAGATGGAGTTTATAGTTCGGGTTGATAGTTTAAATCTTCGGTATACCAGCCTCTACGTTTAAACCCATACTGACTGATGCTGCTACGTCGTTTGATGATGAAACATCTGCGACCTGAATGCCAAACTCAGCGAACAAGCGAATACCTAAAGTTTATCACGTTTATTTTCCAAACAACAACTAACCGCTTGATGTGTATGCTTGTTTCAATCTTTATTGTGTTTGGTAACTCAGGACGGTTCTGTAACAATTGATGGTTTCATCCTAACATAGAGTTAAAGTGAAGTTTTCGTACGTTCAGCTTTCTTTCTCTGCTAGTGACAAAAGCCACAAAGCGTAACACACATTCTAACACAGAATAAGTGGGGTTGTTGTACTACCGGGTTATTTAAACGACGATAAGTAGAGTCGATAAGACAATCAATTCCCGCGTAATATTTTTTTCAGTCGATTAGTATATTAATATGTTAAAAAATGGACATCAGTCAGATAGGAGAAAGTGGACAATCAGGTCAACTAGAATCGTTGCATTTCGACCTGATCGACAGGCGTTGTTGGGTGAACTGGATTAACTGGCACTTCGCTCGTCACTTTTAAACTTCACGTAACATACATTACCATAAGGCAATCTAATCGTTTGTTCTCGGTTTGAAACTTTATACAGTACTTTTTGCTCAGTTGTTCAACTTGACAAGAAGACAGTTACTGTGAGGTGGTAACAGTTCTAGTCTCATCGGTCGTTTACTAGCTGACTTCAGTTAAACCAACACATTTTTTCATGCTAAGTACAAGGGAGTACAGTGAGAACACTAATATGAACAACTAATATTTTTATAGGTTTTATCTCTCTAGAAGAACTTAGAGTAGACTGTAATTAAACAGATGTATCTCATGTATAACAGAAATGCTACAAATTGTACGTCAATTAACAAGTAGCTACTTTGGTGTTACTCAGTTGTACATGGTCTGATTGTTTTATACATCGTAAGTTTTAGACTACGCACTTTTAGTGGTTCATTGTTCAGCCAGAAATTATAATTCGGTTTTGTTTGTACACACAACTGTGTCGTGCTCCTGTAGAACTGGAGCAAAATCTACCATGTTTTAATTTATGCAGCGCCCTACCGGCATTTACTGTCATTGTTGTTCACTGTGTTTCAAAAACATGACCCCTGTTCTTAGTTAGTTTAGTAGAGTCATTTCTGTTTTTTTTTTAAGGGATAGTTTATTGTGTGCGTCAAATGCATTCACAAGAAAGCAGAAAACTTTCGGAGGTTGGAACTCATTAGTTTTTCGCTTTAAATGTCCAGATTGGTGGATCCTGTGCTAAAGTACGGAGTTGTGACCTTTGGCGACAGTCTGTGAGAATAGTCTCAAGGGGAAATTCCGCTACGATTGTTTTATCTCCAGTGCACTTGTATGTTGGATACGCAGTGGAGTTTCAACAGTAGAATTTTGGTTAGAAATCAAAGCGGATGGGCATTTTTACTGATGTTCATCAGCGCGCACTTACACAGAGTCCTTACTTTCTGTTTCGTGATGACTGTACAGAGAACGCACACATTTGTTCCCTTTACCAACTGGGATTCACAAACAGACTAGGTCACTGTGGACCACGGAACGATGTGCTTGCCCACTATGTCGGTGATATCGGATAGTGCGAACAGATGATTCCTTGGTTTAACTCACTGACATGATGACCGTAGTTGTATAAATAGGATTAGAAATGTAAATTGATTAAATGTAGATAGGTTATATCATAATTTTTGCTTATGATCTGCGCATCCACATGAATCAAATCCATCTGCGCATGTGGGGTTCGTCGGGTTGTGTCGGGGGTGTCGCCAGTTCCTCGGAAATATTTTAGCAAGAAGACTAACTAAGTGCACTTGTCAGTGACCTTCACCGTTGCCATAGTCGTGTACTTCTCCGGTCTCCGCGATCGTCCTCACCCATCGTGACAACTGTGGTTGTCATCCCGACTACACACCTACTCTGCATCGTCTGGACTTTTGTCTCGTTCATTCTTTCGCCCTTGCTTTGTTGTTAGTCCCAAACCCTATAAATACGAACGGGTTTGTGATCATGTAGTCTTCGGGCTGAGCAGCATAAAGAAACTCCCTTTGAGAGCCAGCCTTTTCCCTGTGTTTATGGGGTTGCCTCGGGTGGATGGGTTGACTGGGAGAGACTAACTGATTGTGTATACTCCGTAGTCCGTCGTTCCGTTATCCATCGTTTAATTAACCGTTATTCTGTTTACCCGCTCGTAAGCCGTAGATCCAGTTACAACAAAATGTCGAATTGTTTAGTCTTGGTCGTCAATTTTCTGTGTATGCGCGTGTTTCTGTGTACTCAGACACACCTCCTGGTCTAAGTTCTCTGGGTTTACACTGGACCCATGATGTTCAAGTGGATCCACAAAGTGGTTCAGCACAAGCCACTTGCGGTGAGTGTTATGTGCAGGCATCCATTGACTTCGATCACTGTGACAGGTTACTCCGAAACGGACGCTTCAAGTCCTGCAATTGTGTTACATTGACTAAGCTTACGTCCTCCGCTGATAGCCGGTTCAGTCGATTTACTTTTTTACCGTTCTTTCGTTGGCTCCTTCGTGCATTGCTGTGTCTTGTACCTACAAGTTAGCAGGTTGGCGGAGTCAAAGTGGTTTATCAAATGGAGACGACTCAACACATTTATGCGGTTACTAGTCTTGTTTCTATCGTCATCTCTGCTCAAGACTGAGTTGGATGCTGAAAGCCAACGGTTGGTAGCATTCGTTTGTTCAGGAGCCTGTTACAATGACCGCCACCAAAGGACGCCTACGCATAACCGTCACCACCTGCAGTTCCATTCACACATCCCAAGTCCAATACGAACCTGAAGGAGGTGTGTGAGACCCAGCCGGTTACTGCTGATTAACCAAATGGCAAGCTAGTATGCAAATGAACAGAAATAGAGAGACTCCAATGATAAGATCTAAACTGGGAAGAAAAATGTTGAAAAGGTAAGATAAGAGGTAGCTCAGTATAGGAGTGCATATTGTTGCACTTTAGATAGGGTTAAGGTACTGATTGAAGATTCAACGTTGGACTGAGGACCAACTAAAACTTTCAGCATACAGCGAACCAACAAATCTGAAGAAAACAAGGGCATCCTGTTCTCGGTTTATGAAAATGGAATCGGGTGCGTTACCAAACTTCGGGAATGGTTGTATGTCACGAGTGAAAAAAAAATAGATATAGCAACATAATTTATTTGCGCCCAATATACTTGTACGTTGATAACCTAACAATCTGAGACTGCCGGCGCATCCGCAGTCACATTCATCATAACGCCATATAGTCCTTTCACCATGATTTCCAGTTCGTTCGCGTACTACGCACTGGAATTTGATTCCGTGGAAATATCACTCATGGAACCTTCGGACACCCGTGTAACCAGATGGACATTGAGTAACGCGTCCGATTCCCACGACTACGGTGTGACCGAGCGAATACTGAATGTAGGAACAACGGTACTATTGATTCAACGATTATTGTGTATACAAAGTACAGATCTCAGTTTGTTGCGAGTCGCGGGTAAGTTTCAACAGTGCAACGAAACCAGATGAGGGGGTTACGAACGGAAGAGACAGGCAATTGCGACCGTCACATAAAGAGGACGGTTGCGAATGAACCCGCAGAGATACGACCTCGAATGTGGGAGAGCGAACCACTAGAAATCATGCACTGTCGTTAGCCTTTCAACAGGGTTTTCATAGGCAGAACAGAGAATATGGAGACATGCGCGGTCAAACAGAGTGAGACAATAGGTTAACGAGATGTAGAATGGATTAGAAGTAATTCGCCTTCGTCCAGAAAAGTCCGTACAACTCGTCTGATCCACATTGCTTCAGACGTTTCCGACGGCTTTTTGTCGAGTTAGTGTTTTGTAGATAGTTGACTGTGTGCATTAATTTCTCAAGGTGTATACAAATCCAAGGTATCTTCATGATTAAAATTGTGTATGCTATTATCAATTAGGCTGTTTGCATCCCTGGGGTGTGGACAGACACAATCCCTTCCATTCATGCCTTTGCAATTCTCTGCGGGCGCATAGATCAAGGATTCAATGTGTCCATTGGTTTATCGACTCTCACGTACCCTGTTACGTACAGTCCGGATAGTGTGCTGTTACGCTTACTTGCTGGCTTGTGTTAGTGCTGATTAAATATCAACAAAAACAGCAGACATGTGTTGTCTTTGCTAGCCTACACCATCTGTGGTACTGAAAAGAGATCCGGTTATTGTTGTAGTAAAGTTCGAGAACGCGTAACGAGAATAGGAACAAAATTACACTGTTCGATTGTCATTGTTTTTCGCCAATTAGTCCACTTCTGATAAGATGTTCACGTGGACAGCGCAGGCGTTTGCCTGCGCGTGTTTAGAAAAACTTTGGGTAGGTGATCACTTGACTAACTGCACAGTCTGCTATTTTTGCGTCACACACTCCATATGTCAGCTGAGGGTTTATCACATCGGGTGTTTTTCAGCGAAACCACCACCGTGAGGTTGTCAGGCAACGATGTGGTGACTAAAAATGTGAACCGTGCCAGTTTCCTTAACTATGGCCTCGTGATAACTCAACTTGTTAGTTAAGCACATCATTCAGTTTTTCAAACTGTTTCTGTTTACTTTCAATACTCCTTGCAACTGTTGGTCGGATCGTAATACCGTTTTGTCAGGCTTGTCAGTTATGAATGAGCAAAGTTGCGGTTTTGTTTTTCACCGTTGGGCGGTTCGAGTCGAATCGGAATTTTTAACTTGCGACTGGCATAGCTCACATGTTCCTTATTTGGTTTGCTGGTCGTATCGGCATCGCCACTCGTTGTTAGGGCATCCAACCTGTGACCGTCCCAGGGCGCCTCCGTCGTGAGAACGAAGAAAAAAACCACTCGACTCAGACCGAACTAGCGGAACTGTTCAGTAGGGTTGACACTTTTTGTACCGCTATGCACATGTGTGGTCCTAACTGTTTCTCATGATGTGGTGGGAATGTGTGTTCATGACGTGCCCTATAAATAACTTGTACTTGTCGCCGTAGCCGCACACGTTTTGTAGCGGAACAAAGCTTCCTATTTTGAACGCGTCTTTTGTCTTGCCTTGGGAGCGAATACGGAACAGTCGCGGTACTATTCGGGACCGAGATTCCCGTGTGAATTATTACCGGGACGGGAATCCGATTTTATCGAGCGCACGACTCTACCGAGATCAAACCAGCGTACCATTTAGGAGGGTTTACAACACTCATAATTTTTTAACTAGTGGACAAGAGCTTTGCCCCGTAACACAATGGTTACATGTGCTGTCCTTTCCTGTTCTCTTCTATTGTATCTACCTGATTAGTTAAAAAAAGTTTGAAACCCATCAGGTAGTAATTGAACATCACATCAACGACAAGAATATCGATGTTCCACTTCTCTCAACTGGTCTTGTTCCAGACCAGACATTCCAATGGCTTAGTCTCCACTATCTGTCAACAAGTATTAAGCAAATTCGACCGTCTGACAACGTTCAACTTCACTCCACCTACCCTCTGTTTAGAACTCTGATCTCTTCTGGAGGCCACATTTGGTCATCCGGGCTGATGTGGGCACCACATTGGCGGATTTGTCAGCTGGCCTGTCAGAACGCTTTCCCTGTTCGAACGAGTTTCGATGCCCACAAGATTGGATCGATGAACTACGCACACGAGAAGACCATAGAGATGAGGAGATTCGGTAGGTTCTGGAAACACTTGATCATCATTTTGACCTCTGTTTGTCCGGTTCACCTGATTGTGGTACTTGTCATCATACTGTACCAACCAGGCTTACTGGAACACTTGCTTTTCTTTGTCATCTTATGTGGGCGATTAATAGACAAGCAAGTGTATAGATGAATATCTGAGCTGCGGTCGAAAACTCTCAATCCGTATTTCGCTTGAGGTGAATTCGCACCTTGAGCTTGTTCTGATTAACGTTCAGACATATGGGTATGTTTCTCTTCTATTATTCTATCTACTGATACAGTGCCAGATTTTTCATTCACCTAGGTCATGCACACAGATATCCATCCGTTTCATCAGAACCAGTGATTAAACACACCTCAAAGATAAACTGCTCATCTTGACTATCAATGATGATCGTTCAATAGTAACCGTCCAGTCACAAACATTCTGAAAGTTAGCCAGACAAAGTGACAAAGTTGAAACATTGGATTACTGCCACAGAGATGATCGAATATTAATGGTATACAAAACACATGAAAAGAGAACAATATTTTTAGCAGAAACGTGTGCTTAACTATGTTTCATTTTCTGCTTGTGTGAGATAAACTTGTTTGGGGGAAATTGTAAGAAATCCAGCGTTTTTGGGAGACTTGGTGATCACGTTATTCTGTGCTATGGTGCCTTAAACTTTTTTCGATTGTGAGATGAATGTTCACTGCTCATTAATTATTAACTACCTAGTAACCATATACTCTAGGGTATACACAAACATTTGGTTGTGCTGGAAGTACGACAGATAGAGCCTAATCATCGCAATGGGTGTAAGCTCACTTGAATAATTGATTCGATACTCATTCGTGAGTCATGCGCACAGAACAGACGATCCGAGAGTCACCTACGACACTGCAAACAGAATGAGACAAGAGGTAAGTTCACGTTTTTAGGTTACAGTCATCAGCATGGTTCAAACCGTATTACGCTTACAAAGACCAATCTATTAATTACATTTGGCTGAAACGAACATGCATCCGATGGAACCGACGACCTTGAGCTCACCACATCCACGCTAGACATTCCGCTCGTTTGGTCACGTTTCCGGCTGAGTAATTCACTCTACCTGAATGTGCACGATAACTCATAATTATCATGTAGTGAACACTGCATAATTGACATTAGGTTGTTCATGATAGAGTATGGTGTAATATGCTTGTGAATTTGATCAGGTTTTTTAAGTAGAAGCTTTTCGTCCTGGTTATTCAAACTGTGCTTCCTCAAACTCTTGTCAAAATCGAGGAGAGTTTTGGGTACCAGCATAGATTAAAGCCTTTCTGCACAAGAACATGTTCAAACGATTGTTTCGATTCATACAAACAGAAACCTTTTTTTTATAGACTTAGGCTGTCTTACGTATTTGGCTATACTAACATGAACGCTTTTTTACGTCACACCGCTGATGTCTACTTAACTGTATGCTGTCAGTATATAGTGCTTGTGTACATTTTGTTTTGCTCCATGGTTCGGAAACGTGGCCTGTTCACAAAGAAGACGTCAACGGGCTTGCTGTATTTGACCATCGTTGTCTCCGCGAATTGGTCCTTATTAAGTGGACTGATCGCGTGAGCAATATGGCAGTTTGCCGGCTCGTATTCCGGAACGCTCGGGATGCGCGATCAACTGGTCAACTAATCACGGTACACGGCTTGCGATGGTTGAGTCACGTACCCCGTATATTATCTGATAGTTTACCGTATCGGGCATTATATGCTGAGACCACCAATAGTTGGGTAAAACCGCGTAGTGGTCAAGCAACAACGTGGTCACGAAATATGAAGACCTTGACTGCTCCATTGGGCAAAGTGGGTCGGTATCACATGCCTGGATAGGGTCCTCGGGATCACTCAAACCGCTGACTGGAGACGCTATCCGAGATGGCGGTGTGTCGCAGTCAATGGCCTACCTGTATCCATACCACTTCTCGTCTTTTCTCTTATACCTCTTTTGTTAATTTTCAGACTTCATAGTAGAGTTTTCTTCTGGGATATTTCACGTCACTGTTGAGGTGAGCGGCTGCCCGAGCCACAGTACCTTTTGGTCAGGCTCATGACTGTTATGATGATGATGATGATTGTTAAAAAATGGCTACCTTCCGGAACGAAAGCAAAAGTCAGTTTTCGTGGCACAAAGCAAATCTCAGTTTATTGAGTTTCTATTGGTTATTTTATAGAAAAGACGCATCAGTCAAATGAAGAATTACATTTGATGCTGACATTTTGGCTTTCCCATTGATCGGCTCGACTCTGCCTGTAGCTCGTTTGTTTTAACGCGTGACGCTTTTAAACAACTTGTTTTACTCCGATGCTGGAGCAACGTGCCATCTTGATTGGTCCCAGCGTTGACATACCAGTCTGCTCGCGTTGTCAACACTGATTGACCGTAGCGTTCTGCAAATCACTGGTTGACTTCGAATCGATGCGTTTGTCCAATCTAATTCGTTTACAATGTTGTCAACACCAACCACTTTAGGTGTCTCCATTTACATCTAGAAAATCTGACGGTCCACAAGTACTTCACCAATCCGCATCCTGGTGCATTCAATAGTCTTCGCAGTTTGAAAACTTTGAAGGTCTGAACATTCCGCTCCAATATGCCGTTATCTGATACCCTTCGAGACGTCTCATCTGCAACCATTTATCATTGATGTTAGGTCGTTGAGTCTACGTCTCAGTGTTCCGCGTGACTTTTTGTTCGAAATAGTTATTCACCGCTTACCAGTTCACAAGTCCTCTTGAATGCCAGCTGAGTCGTCAATCTCCGTATATTGCGATAAATAGCCTGTCTGCTTCTGCGATTGTTGGCTGTTTCCTTTTTTGCTGGTACTCTTTTTTTACTGTCACATTCATTGGCCTCCCATGCCTCAACATGCTCATTAATATGACCCAAAGCTAGAAATTCATGGCCGGAGAACACGGAGAAAACGTTCGGGGAAATATAGCTTTTTGGTCTGCCTTAGTGATTGCATTATAAGGCTTCGTAGAACCTCGTCAACATTCAATTCGGATCACTCATGCCTTCGCATTTTCAAAGGTTCCATGTTATTACTGAGCAGGAATATGTCGACATCTGTTTGATTCGTCATACTGTGGTGTTTTTATTTTACGTGGCCTAATCGCGTTCTCCTATGGACTCTAGCGCAGTTAGATAACACTGGCCATTTGTCTCGTTTAACCTTAGATGAATCCTTCTCCGAATGCTCACGTTTTCTGTCTTAAATCGCTCACCGGTCATTAATTAATAAACTGACCCAAAAAATTCGACACAGTAACAGATGCGCAACCGAGTTGTTTCAGTGGGAATTGACGACTTTTAAGTCGATCATCCTGGGTTATGGCTAACTCTATCTCAAGTAGATCAGTCTAAAGAGTTACTGTGAACGATGAGATAGATGGGTTTTTGTTCATATAATCAAGGATGTGTCACAGATCACGAGGTATTAAGATGGAAAGCGTGTGTTACAAATGAAACTGAAATTTTAGGGACGAGGGGGAATATATAACTGTATCATTCTGCGTGGTCAGTGCCGATCGTAGCTACCACGATTAGGCTAGACCAACAAATGAGATTTCCTGTATGCATAGAGTTAGACACCAATATTTTACTTCTGCTGTCACGACACAAGGCAACAGTGAAGGTATTTGTCCGCTACATAAATTATTTTGACAGCTTAAGTCACATGCCTCGGTTGATGACTCCCAAGGTTGTGCAGTTACTAAGGTTGATGGTCTGCACGTCTCCACCTATACTTGCTTCACCGTCTTACACCCCACTCTCTTCTGTCAACCTATTGGTCTATGTTTCTTACGACTGCAAAATTCGTACGTCAGTTAGTTCTAATTAGTCGCAGAATAATGCAATGTGGACCGCTTGATGTTTGCACTTTCGCTTCATTGGCTTCGCTTACCACGTGGTTTACAGGGTCTCCTTTCTGTTTCTTTCTCATTAGTCAAAGCGCATTGGTGCAATCAAGCGATCGAACTAATCCGCTTGCTGTTTTGTGGAACCTTGAACATCATGGTTTGCCAACGTCGGATCAAGAGGACGCGATCATTATTGCAGATGGTGGTGACTTCGTAGGCTCTGCCGCTTATATCTTACGACCTCGTGGTCCACTTTCCTGGCTTGATCCGGGCCCGTTTGGTACCCTGGGTGCCGGTGGGGGCTTCGCGTTGGGAGCAAAATTATGCCGTCCAAATGTACGTGTTTTCTTTTTTGCTGTTTACTGGTTTGTGTTTCTGTTGACAGGCTGATGTATGCCATTGTCTTATCTATGATTGAACGTTTGTACTCAAACATTGTGAGATTTGTAATGCTAGGAGCTGGAGTTCAAACAGCTTTAGGAATCGTAGTTGATTTTGACCATCCCGCGTGAGTAATAGGATGAAAACCGCGAACTGCTTATAGTATGCAGTTGATATGATACAGTAATATGGATTTTTAAAGTTTCACTATCAAAGTCTATCACTAGTTGGCAACAATTGCGCATACAATGCCACAAGCTGGAACCCGGTCCATTCAATACTGGACAAAGAACCTGATGATTAGCGAAAGCCTTACTAATATAGCTGTTTGCCCGGTCATTATGTATTTTGAAACAGCATCAGATTGGTTTACGGTTAGATTGTTTTTTTATATCGGGGTTTAGATAGCTCGTTCCACTACAACATTTCTCAATCTGAGAATCCTCCATATTCACATTTACCCATCTCCTCAACGTAACTGGTTTCTCGGACACGGGACATTCAACTTCATTCATTGCATTTTTTTCACTACTTTAGTCGATATGTTCCCGATGAAGTTAGATATTGTGCAACTCCATGATCTCTACCATCACACTCCGAAGTCTACCGTCATCAGTTCTCTGCTGCTTGCAAATCGTTTCTACGAGAGTAGATTGCGTCTGTCAAATTCACTTGTTGAAAAGATCCTCTCGTCCTACCCATCACTATATATATATATATATATATATATATATATATATATATATATTGATGGGTCTGACGTGAGTCCCTCTCCAAACAACCGTAGGCGTCACTACACTAATTACCGTTCTAAGTGACATTTAAATCGAGCCGAATCAAGTCACAAGGACTACTTTACTGGTAGATATGCAAACCGATGTTCAATAGTTTAGTTACTTATATATGAATGTTTGTCGTCGTCTTCCGAAGGAGTGGCGGGCATTTGAGGATCAGGGAATCCTCAAGAGGGGTTCAAACAAGCTCGTCAACGTTCTTTCCCAGCACTTTGGTTCATCTAAACCATTCGTCTAGTGAACGTTGAAAGCTTCCCTATTTCGACCGCTTTAACAACTTCAGGCTGAACTTACGCGTGATTGTTCTAATGGCAGCACCAAATTGTTCTCATGGTATCTAGAACCAATGGATATTTTTTGCTTGTGACCTTCAGACTAGATAGACTCAAATCTAAACTACCTTCCTTAATTGTTATTAACCTGGGGCGATTTAACGTAACACGAACGCAGTTGCATCCAAAAGTTTTCATTTGGGCTGGAAGTCTTGGAGACTTGTTTTCCGGACTGTACTTTTTTGGCGTGAGCTATCAGTTGGCATCTCAACTTATTTCACGTTTCTTATATTTGCAAAGATTACAGGGCTTTTTATACTCGTTCATAAACGAGTCTTCTTCTACAGATCGTCCTAGTTTAAACAGAACAACGCTCATTACACTGTGTAGTTGCCCTTCGTGAGTATTCAACACTTATTCTGTGTACCGTGGGTAGGTGGATGTGACGGTTGCCGTTTTTTGTGTTACATGATAATGATGATGACATGAGCACGTATTTACGATTTGATCAGAGGATGTTGACAATCGAACGGTATCCACAAAACGTCGAACATCCATTGGGGCTTCATATATGAAATTGTAGGTCATTATGCGTGTTGAAAGATTGCTATTTTCCAAAACAAAAGCAAAAGACGACACCTGTGGAACTAAACACTTAGTTTTATTGGGCTCCTACGGCTGACAAGAAGCAGCAGTAAAATGAAGAAACACGGTCTATCTCGAAGCCTTGGGTTTACTGTTGGATGGCTTGGTCCAGCATGTAACATGCTTATTTTAATGCGTGAAATACTTAAACAACTCGTTTGACTCCGGCGCTTCTTACAACAAACTCCGGTGCTACACCAGCGTGCCATACGGATTTGTCAGTGCTCTGATATGCCAGTTTACTCGATTGGTCAGTGAACTGTGGTTCGTTTTCTGGGAAAACATCCTAGATGTGCTATACTGCTCAAATTGGATTTGGAGTTTATTGGCTACCGCGCTGTAAGTAGTAGAGCTCAGCCATTTCAATCGTCGAAATGGTCTGTTGTAACTAATGTACCTAATGTTGAATCTAAAAATATCCACAGATAATATTTGTCAAGGTGTTTGCAAGATTTAATGCATCAACATCGTTTCCTTATTTCGCTTTCTGTCATCATTCCCACACATTCAATGCAGCTTTGCAGGTAGTCTTTTCACATCTGAGGCCAATAGAGGGGTCCCTCATCAGATACAACTGTTTATCCCTATATGTGTTAGGTGAACATGCTCCAACATCTTTCGCCGAAATGTTTTCGAAGTTGTAATTATCTCCTCTGAATAATGTACCATCATCTTGGATGATTTGATCATGGTCGCTAAAGAAGACTGCTAGTTCTTCAGACAGCTTATTCTTATCATGTGACCACCGATTTCTGTTTGTTTCAGCCAGTCATTGTAACGTAGTGTCTTGTGCCGTTGCTTCGTTTAGGTTTGTGATTATGGCAGTTTCCGTCATAATGTAATCCATAGCCACAATAGTGTTCAAGTGAAGTTTTCTGAAGAAGGAACCTTTTCTACAAGCTCTGGACAATGTGTCAGCTATGTGCATCTGATTTGCGGGCTGATAAACTAATTCTGCATTCTGATTAACATTCTCTGTAGGCTTCTCGGTGCACCGGATAACGCTTTCCTCACTGTTGAATTTAACAGTTTGTGACCTACTGTTTTTCGACAAGATATGTAAATACTGAACCGTTCCAGAACGACTGTCACAGCTTTTCCCCCCCTCAATTTGCGCAGTTCCACTCCACAGATGGACAGCTTCTGTTTCGGTAATCTATCTGTATTCCATTTTGTAAGAACACTTCCCCTGTACCACCTCAGCTGCTATCACATTGAATACTCGGAGGTAGCCTTTGACTGTAGTGGTTCAATATAGGGATCTCGATAATAATTTTTTATTCTTCTCGCCAATTCTGTGATATTCCCTTATGAACTATTAAGTGGATGGGATGCATCCTGTTGGACAGTTTTGGAAGGAAACGATTCAAATAGTTGGTCGTACCATTCAGTTGTGGTACATCCTCAGGAGCCGGCATCGTGACGATGGTGTTTGTCTTCTCGGGGCCTGTTTTGAGTCCGCCTGATGTTAGCGAATGTCCGTGAAAGGTGACCTCTTTTCATCGGAACGCCACTTTGTCGCGTGATAGATGACTTCCTCGATCGATGCAATGCTTCAGAAATGCCACTAGATTTCGATCATGATCCCCGTAGTTTTTCCAAAAATTTACGTCATCCGCAACACGCTTGACTCAGTTCAATTTATCAAGCGCCTGGATTAATTGAAAAGATTCATTCCGAACAACAAATGCAACAGATGACAACTTCCAAAAGGGGTTCCAACTGTGACAAAATAACTGGGCTGCTTGTCTAGTTTTAGTTGCAAAAAAAGCCGAAAATAAGTCTACACTTGTGAAAAACTGAGCTTGACTCAGTTTCGGTAGAATGCCATCGATGGTTAGTGAACGGTAATCTTATCTTCGAAGCGCCCTATTCAGTGGCTTGGGATCGATGCACTATGGGTATCACCTGACTTCCTCAGAGTCGCCACAATCTGACTGAACTAGCCGGTTGATTCACGTACCAGAGCAATTACGTTATATCAAACTAGTCGGTTTACTTCCATTTTACACTTATCACGTATGGCCAACGAAATCTCTTGGACTGATGACGGAACAAGAACAGCATCGTTAACCGCAGATAAATTAATGATGCCTGACACGTCACCGTTGATCGGATCAAAAACTACCAAGTTAACCGCGCCCCAAACCGATCACAACCCTTTTGTGAGTGAATTCATGTTATCTGATAGACCGCATGACTGGCAGGCAACCTGGCTGAAGAGAAAATATTTAGCTGCTGAGCGACCTAAGTAATTGATTGCACAAAGGATCTGTCTGAGTCTAGGTCTTAGTTGCAATTATGAGGTCCGTAAGTATTATGTTGACAGAACGTTTGCTGACTGTCAAGTCTAAATCAATCGATAAGGCGTTGTCATTGAAAGTTGGAAAGCGCACGATTTTGGCTCAGATTTGATCCTCAGGTAAGATCTGGCTTGTGTAACGATGTATTTTTAATAGGTGATGTGGTGGCGCAAGAAATCTGATTGACAAGTGCTTGTTATAATTTATTAACACAAGCGGATAGTTGTAGTACATAATTGTAGCACGTTTGCCACTCCATGTGGTCATTACGTGTCAAATATTGTATATGTATACAATACATATATACCGTCAATCACATGTAAAACGCACACTTGGGTTTGCAAAGGGTGTTGTAGGTTCCCGTCCGAACGTCTTAAATTCAGAGGTACAATACTGTCCAACGATACATATATTGTTGAAAACTGAGTTGAGCAAATCCAGGACGGATGAACGGTTATCAGTCTACGTGGATCGGTGTCTGAAATTCGATTCTCTGTTAGCTAACCAATACATTTTCTGAGTGAGATTTGGTCATGCGGAGTGCCCACCCAATAGACTATCGGAAGCAGATAAATGGAGTGATTTTCGTGTATAGTTACGACTGGAATTCTTGCATATATCTAGTCGAAATGCTTGCTCAAATGAACTGCAAAGGATCGAAAAATGAAAATTTGGTTCGTTTAACAAAATTCTTGTGGCACATGAAGGCGAACCGTCCTGACAGGTTTTATTTATGTTGGCGATTCCGATCATACTGGAAACCTTTGCAAGTACTCAAATAGATCAGTATCCCGAGCGTAGCTCATCAACGAATGTGACTAAGAGTTCGCATCCCAGTCGTGACAAGGATACACACTACTTACATGCCTGTTAGGAGACGATTTCATCAAATCAGTCTAATCAGGTCATCGGTGACGGCTGACGAAACCATTCATCAACAGAGCACGGGCGTGCAAATCGAACCAACCAGAAGGAGGCGTGAAGGTGAGCGTAGATGTCGCGCTAGCTAAATGAACCAATCAGAGCGCAACGGCCCTACTTGGCCATTTAATCGCGAACTGGCCTAAATAGGCGGACAGTGGTTCAATGCGTGAATGGCCATAGTTGGCAACTATTTCATGCTGTATATTTAAAACCATGATTTAGATCCACCTACGTTTAAGTCGTATGATCTCGACTTAGGACTTGATCATTTCGTTTAAAAAATGCAGGTTCTTCAGTAACTCTTATTTCTAGCTCAAAAGCTTTTTCAAAACAGGTGAATCGAATGTAGATAGTCAAAAGTCGATTAATATAAACAAGGCTATTTTCCAGCTGCTAATTGCACCAAAGAGTAGCACGTCTGTGATGTGTTCGGTTATAATCGTTATGGCCGGTCACTTGTGGCTGAGGTAATGGAAGTGAAGTAGACACTCCTTATGTGCGTCAGAGAGACTTATGGGGCATGTTTAGGATGCGACCGTATGAACAGTTTCACTGTACGTCTGTGAACCATGACTGTTCGTAGTAGAGGTCATAAACTGTCAGATATTCCACGGTCGATGCCGGCGTTCATTCGCACGCGTAGGGTGACAGCAACGGGTTATTCACAAGCGATGAGGTCAGGACGTAAGTATGTTATAATGAAAGCCATTTATTATTAAGTAATTCCTTGGTTAACCCACAACGAGTTAAAACTAAGGGTTATTGTTTTCAAAGATTCTCGGACTTAAGTAGCTTGTTAAGTACTCTTCGGGCGGTTGAAACGTTGCGAAACCTGTAGCTCTCTAGGTTTTAACTGGTTGGAAGTTAACCAAAGAATTACTTGATAGTGAACGTCAGCACAACGCATAATATGTTTTGTTTACAGTTCGCGAGAATCAACTGTTTTCAGTTGATCTTTGTTTACAGACTTATACACTTTGTTTTATCACATGACAGTACTTACTTATCACTCTTCTTGCTGTGCGCTCCTTGTTGACTGATGTAAAGCGCGGAATGAAAATTGATTGACTTGACTTTGATAACTTTGGGCACTTATCAGAGTTTACTAACTGCAGTTCACGTCCACATCCTGGGCTGAACCCCTTGTGACCCACAGACACTGTGACTGGCGACATTGCATGAGATAGTGGCTCTCTTAGACACAGTGGCACGGATGTTGTCATTGGTCTTCTGAGTCATCTGTGAATTAAAGAGTCCTCATGTAAGACGACTGCAAGCGTCTGGAAAAATCTGTCTTGCCGGTGTTGTCCTACTTTAACCTGCAGTTGGGTTATTGGGCTTAGACTATTTGTGTTTTGATACTGATGGTTCGATGGGGTTTCACGTCCTCTTCGTTTGCCCTCTCTGTTATCTCTTTCATGTTTTTTCTTTCCATAATTGCACTTCGGTCAACCGGTAATGTGTTATTATCGTGACTGTCTAGAAGTATACCCCTCTCATTCGTCACCATCCTCACCACAGCTTGTATATTATGTTACGATAAAAGAGAGATGTCGAAAGAAATTCGGGTCACGAAAACCTTGTTTGTAAGTTTAACACATATCATTCACAAGATAGCTGCTTCTTGCCCTGATGGACAGACAGATGATTAAAGTCGGCTAACTAATCAGGCTATCCGTTAGGTCTGATGCGATAGTCAATTCAGCGAGTCACAGATTGGAACGCCAGTGACACAGTCACGGGCGCGTCGTTGAACGATACCTGGGTGACCCGGCTTTAGTGTCTTATTCACAAACTAACGTGCTTTGTAGTTAATTTGACGCATTCGTTCATGCACACTGGATTTTAGGAAAAAGACACGCTTGCTAAGACCTTCAACAACTAAGGCGATTGGATTGATTGTTTGTCATCAATTCGATCAGCGCTTGATCTGGGATAGCAAAAGAAAAGGTCTCGTGGAGATCGTTTGGCTGACACATTGGAGAGGCTTCGGATTTGTAACAGTATACTGGGCTCCACAAAATGCAAAATGAAAACATGACCGACCGTGTATAACACGATTAGTTTCGTCCTCTCTGGAGAGTGTTTACATAATGCTTGATAAACTCTCGACTGGTCATAGCATGGAGCTAATTTTGTTATCCGGTAAGTGTCAGCCCGCAACCAATGAATTTAGGTAGAGACATTCAAACAGATGCAAAGTTACCCATACGATGCTTTATGGTACACCAGTGTGTTGAATGAGGCAAGCAGTCTGCACGATTTTTCCCGTAGCAGATTATGAGGAATAACGATGGATAAAATGACCACATAAGATGTGCCTTACTAAACTTTGTAATATTCGCAAATTAACATGCGACAGCTTGTTGCTACCCTAGATGTACCGGCGCGTTTCGTTTTTTGGATAGTAACAGGAAACATCTGTCACCTGTTCGGATGGTGCCAAGTGCATTGATATGATATGGTCATCCAGATTGGTCGCTTTGGTGAAATCGAGCGATGGACGGCTCTGACAGCTGCAAGTCAAACATAGGTCAGTGTATATCAGCAAGAGCGTTTGGACGACGGCTAACATACATCTCTGAAGTAACTTGATAATAGTTCCCATATTCAAAAATGGGGTGAGGGGCTCTTGCGACAACAGTTGGGGAATTGGGTTGATCCTTGTCGTAGCTAGGGTTCGTGGACCTACGGCAGTACACGAGGTAGGCGTAAGGAAAGAACAGTCAGGGTTTTTTCCTAGACAAGATTGGTCAGGTTCACACTACTCCTCAGATTCTGGATCAGAGTTATGTGTACCGCCTGCCAACAACGGCCGTTTTTTCGACTAGACAGATGCATTCAGTTCTGTCAGTCGACGTACATTTTTGTGGTCTCTTGAACGGTGGGATGTACTGGACGTGCACGTGAACATACTGTCGACACTTCGTTCCCATACTTCAGGACAGGTTAGGGTCTACTGTGATCTTTCGGACAGTTTTGGCATCAATGGCAGTGTGCATTTAGGCCCTCCACTTTCACCACTGTTATTCACTTTTGTCACGGATTCCATAACGTTCATATGATTTCGAAATGTATCTGCTGTTTGTTGGAATAGTGAACGATCTTGATTATGCTGATGGTAAGGTATTGATTGACAATTTGGAAGCAACGCTGACGTGGCCAGACGCACCCTGTTAAGTAATTCAAGAGGCGATTTGCAGCCTGACGGAGCCTCAGGATCGTGTATGCAAAGCTCGCGTTACTTTATGGCTGCGAAACCTGACCGTTCAGAGTAGAAGACATTAACCTTCTTGAGGTATTTGACTGTGAATGTCGGCGTTCGATCACCGGTAACGGATTGCACCAACAAGTATTTAACGATGAGTCTGAGAAATAGATAGTGCGTTTTAAACGATTTACATTGTTCAGTGTTGAAGTATGTACAGACCTGAATAATTAGACCGGCCACTAAAAATACCAGTCAATCGACCGCTTCACAGATAATCTTTTACGGACGCTCATCGATCGAGTGCTGGTTTAGTATAGAGTAATGAAACCATTCTCCAATGGGTTAACTGCTGTGTGTCGGTTCGATCACCCGAGCTTGTCCTCTCCTATTGAATCGTGCCTGCTATGATTTTGCGCTCAATTGGATTGTCTGGTTCCCAGCCCAAGAGCAAGAAGACATGCGCACAATCGTTTACTGGGAACGAGTTACGAACTTGATAACAGGGACTCTGAATGTACCTAGCAGACAATTACCATTCGAGTCAGTCGGGACAGAAGATGAACAAGATGCAACAGCCATATGTCACAATCCTGGCGTTAGAACGAATCAGGTTATAGAGACCATTAAACGAACGGGAAGAAAGTTCAGATAGAATTGAAACGTGTGGGCGTCCTACAACACAGCTGCGAACTAGTTACCTGATTGGATTAGTATGAAGTGATGTTCCCGACACAGAATCTACTTCAGGCAATATGGAATAGTTCAGCTCCGTTTCAACCAGCCCTCGTTCGTGTCCGCCTCTAGATTTTCACACCCTCGAAAATAATGTTAATTCTCAGACTAGGGCGTGCGGTATTGTGCAATTCTCCTAGCCGTTCGGCGGTGCGTACTCTTACATTCCACGACTCACATTCAGTAGCAATCGGACTCAATGGTATGACTGTTGGTGTTGTTCGGTTGAGTTGTCTGTGCAATAAATTCATCTAATGATGCGGGGCCGTGTAAGCCTGTCTTTCCGATGACATCTTTGTTTCCCCATAGATCAGTTGTTTTTCGCTAGGACTGATGTTGAGTGTTTTACTGCAGACACAGTTGTGTTTAGTGGTCAGGTCTCCTCAATTCCCTGTTTTTTTCTTATGGTTCGGGCTTGCTGTTTCTTCGTGTTTGTTTGGCAGTTAAGTGTCTGCGTGAACTTCCAAGGTGTTGCTGCCTTTGGGGGTGATGTTGATGATGACGATAGACATTCACTCACTCATCACAATGATGTGAACGCTGACAGTCGTCAACTTGTGTGATGTTGGAAAGTGTTTTAAGATTAATTTCTTATTCGGAAAACTTCGAGTGGAGGGAAAGTTTTCCGAATATACTGAGCGCCTGTCTGTGTTAGATGCTTTTCAACACGTTCAGTGTTTTCACATAAATATTAAACAACGCCATCATTCAATCACACCATCGTATTCTCAAACTTATTTGTTGTGCGCTTAATCGAGATGACCTGGAGCCAATTTCTCATCCGAAAGTACTTCTGCGCGAGGGTGGGTTATTTCTTTGAGTGAACTACATACTGGTTTCACACCGCTCGGTTAGACAGAAACCGGATTGGTATGTTTGACCGTAAGATAAGTGTACATTTATTTTGCTTGCATTTATGGCCAGTTGTTCCCATACGACCATACTTGCTGCGGAGATTATCGGCAGTAACACACATACTTTTGGGGTCATTATCTAGCCCTATGAGTTGTTTCAATTGTAACCGAAACTTGTGTTTGCATTTTTAGCCAAGTCTCTTCATTCAGTACCCTTTTCTATTCTAATCCTTTACTGGCATGTTCCAAGCAGATTATTCCAACAAACACTCACTTGATGTCCATGTTTACAGTTTTACTTTTATCTGTCATACGGTTGCCATGTTTCAAGATTCATGAAATACCCTGTGCATATGTGCACGCACCTGTGTGTATGCATATCTAATATGTTGTGGTATGGTTCTCGTAAATTCCATCTACTAGACTAATGCGTCGAACCTTCAGAATGATGAAGATATGGGCGGTGCAAAGCAATACTTAATTGTTTTTAATGTCTATTTTAAAAATCAACAATGGTTACATTGCCGGTTACTGTTGGCATGCAACAGATTCCGATCGGTCTATCTGTTAGTGTATCGTTTGCACCAATTCAATCAAGTTGTTTGTTTAGATCTAACACATCAAGCATACTTGATGCAGCAGTTAACCATTTCTTTAAATGTCCACTGTTTGGTGTCCAGTTGATTACGCTTATCAGCAAATCACTGTGTTCTCCGATAAGTTTGTTGATCTCTCATTTTACCGAGTACAATTATGAAAGTTACATTTTGTGTCTAAGTTTCCGTACTTTAGTTGTGGCAGGTATGGTTGCTACAGTTAGTTTGTCTGTATACTTAACAGGTCTGTGCACGAGTTGTATATTTGATGAAATCCGTGTTGATGTTTATGAATCCAAAATAAACTATAGATCAAACTATACTATTTTATGGAAAGCATTGCATGACGTAAAATGTACTGATTGCTACGAGGCTTGTTGCACGTTTATGACAGTGAACCTAGTTTATCCGTCATTTTTTGGCTATTTTCTTTTTCTCTATCAAAACTAGGCTACCGTCTGGGTTATTTTCGGTGACGGTTCGGCTGGCTACAGTTTGGCGGAGTGGGACTCATTGGCAAGACACCATGCGCCAGCAATCGCAGTGATCGGTAATGATGGTTGTTGGTCGCAAATTGCACGAGATCAGATTAATCTATTTGGTTCCAATGTAGCCTGTTCTTTGAACACAATTCGTTACGATGTAATTGGAGCGGCCTATGCTGGCAGTCAGATGGCTGCATCGGACTATGCAGGTGGCGACCATGTACCCGATAATGGTGGTGCGTTTGTGGTCAATCGAAGCAATTTCGCATCTATACGCCAAGTGTTTGCTGAGGCAAAATTACTCTCCTCTAGCGGACGTCCATCTGTTATCAATTGTCTGATCGCAACTAGCGGTTTTCGTGATGGAAGCATTTCTCTCTAATCACAACTGTAAACGGAAGCGCACAATCTGTGGCCATACATTGGTCAACGTCAAGACCAGTTGTTGGTCTCTTTCGAGCTATTCTATCACCTTCTCACTATCTCATTATCTAGATTTATATCTCTCTTGTATATAAAGTATTGACTATACTCCCAAAGTTTTCATTCTTTTATGATAACACAATTCTTAGTAGTTTAATTGTTTATTTCTGTTTGTGTGTTATGTCTAATCGATAACTCAGACGGAACAGTTTGAAAACGGTCACTGGCAATCACACCGTTTCCCTTTTGCATCTCAATATCAGATGATCAATTGTGCGAAAGGTGTTTTGAAGTTTGGCTTAAATTGACTAGAGTATGCGTCAACATAGATTGAACATCAGCCAGTGCGATCTAGGTGACACAACTGTTCTATGTATATTCTTTTGAACAGGTTGTTTAAATGTGTCCAGCGCAATATACCGTGAACAATTGTTTTCAGTGATCTTTCAATTTAATACAGTTATCAAACGAGTACTTCTGAGATACGAATACAAAATTAAAAGTTTGCTTAATGACGTGTATTATCTTTAACACGCTTCAACTTACTTGTATATGCATTTGGTACGGAGTTGTCTGGATTCTGTACACCTATGGCGACAGTTTTGGGTCAGCAGCCTGGTACACTGTGTAGCGAGAGTAGTCAACTTGTGGTCATGTGGGTCGCACAGTGCACAAATTTCTTATGGAAAGAGCCGGATTGCGTGACCGTATGCCAGTCGATTCGGCCATGTTCACTAAGCCTGTTGGTACGCGATGCACCTTCGGGCACGATGCGAAAAATATTCTCATCACTGTTAAGTAATCAAGGCTTTGGTTGATTTAATTTAAACATCACTCAGAATTGCTCAGAGCTATGAAAGCTAAATTGACTTTTCAATCACCTCTGTGTAAAGCAAGCACTGGATTCAATTTTCACTTCTTTTAGAGCTCATTTCTGTCACATATCCTTGCCAGGATCAGCCACATTTTCATGAGGCAACCGTGTTGACCACTGCATCAATAGCATCGCACTAAACACTACCGAATTATTCTCTCTGTACGCCCAGCCACTTTCGTTTGTGAGTAACGATCAGGTTGTCCGATCATTTCGATAGCGGACGCAATTGCTATTTGTTATCTGCAATCGTTAACACCGCTGTTGGGATTTCTGAGTCCGGTTGAGATTTCCGACTTCATTAAAACTGCCAAGCAACATTTTGGATAATTGATAAGCTGTAACAGGAGCGAAACCCAAATCTAATTTCTCTTTTCGTAAGAGACCGTTTAGGTTGTTTGTATGGATGTGAAAGCCGTTAACAACTCTTAGTGATGTTCAATTCAACTATTCTCGTAAACGAGTCGGTAGTTACGTTTAAAGCTACAGTTTCATCGTTTACTATCATGTGACACAAAATATGCAAAAGCGCATTTCATTGAAACAACTGACAACTACTGTCGACGTTGCTTACTCCTTCCTTAATAGGTAGTCATTTTGAGCGCATTGTTTGTTCTCAGTTGTTCACCTGTTGAATGTTAGTACACTTGTTCGGTAATGAGTTTGAACCACCACTTGTCACGTTCGATATGTGAGATTAGTCGCACAAAATCACAAGCATGATGAACCGATTGAGTTATCATTTCAAGTAGTTTCTTTTAGTGGTACATGATATCAAGAACTGAAAGAGAGACCTAACTGCTAATTATCAAGAGTTTTGGAGCTTTCACAAATCGCAGTAAAGTACTGGGCATCACGTGATCTTCACATTTATTATATTGAACATAAAAGTGAAAGTAAGGATGAAGTCCATTGAAAGAAGCGTTTCAGTAAATCCCAATGTTAAACTGAACGTGTTATAGGGTTTCCAAATGACACTAACTCGTCATCGAGATGTTTGTGTTGTTGACTAATATACATTTTTTGGCACAATCTGTACGGTAATTTTTAGCCAGACGCTCTTCGACGACTGTGTACATGGTAAAAATTCGTGGAGTTTTTTCTTATGGCCACGCTTCTGTTTTCTATCGTAACCGTTCAGTAACACGGTAGTTAGTCGGTCGTTACTGTCTGAAAGGTTTTTGAAAAACCTATTCTCACCCGAATAAGCGTTTGAATTAACATCACGGATGTTGGCCAGTTCATCTATTGACGTGTTTATCTCGCTCACTCGATTCTGTCATCTCTTAGTAGCGAACACAGAGCTGTTTGCTCATATTGTTCAGACTACAACGATGTATTTGGAAACGTTCATAGATGTACGTTATTTCAAATTCTCGAAGAAATTGAAATTCAAGCGTCGGTCTCTTAGGTGATTACTCTACAAATCGAAAGCAATTCAACCTCACTATTACTCATCTTCTACTGTGTTGTGTAATCCTATTCCCTTTCATATTTCCGATTCATATTGCATTTATACCAGTTCGAGATCACAAATTTGTGATTAAGTAAACAGATGATATGACGCTGAGTTAGATCTTATCATTTCGCCCTACTGAACAATTTATCCGAACTAGAGTTGGTCAGTGTCTCCGTTTTTCTGTTGGCGTTTGTTTGCGCTAATGAAAGGAAATCAATATGAGAAACTTTCCAATGCATGCTCCTCTCCTCATATGAATATTGAATCATTACCTCAATGTCTTTCTGTTAACTCTATGGGGAATTACTTTTAGTAACAACATGATATGGACACTTCATGTCATTACTGTTTTCACTAAAGTCTGGCGCTTAAATTTTGACTCCATTCCACATTACTTAGTCAGTCAGAACTTGTATGTTCTCTCACCGGATATATTTTTCATCTGTTTTTCTCCTGGTTTACCTTCGAAGGACTATACTTTTTGCTAGATCCCATTACGCTTATATTTCCTGCAAACAGTTCGTTGTTTCTGATCATTCCTTGGTATACGAACACTGTTCAATCAAAATCCTATGTGAAACAACTTACCCTCTTTATTCGGATCTCTCGAAATGTATTTCTACATCTTCCATTGACTCTCGATACAGACATGTATTTGCATGCACACGGTCTTGCTATTCTGTTATTCCGTAACTGGCTCGACTTCTATACAAAATCAACCATTTTATTATTGGATTAACTACAAACTGGATTAATTACAATTTTCATGGTATGAATTTTACGACTGAAGCTTGCTTAATCAATTATCTTCCATTTGCTGAAGCTCTGAGTGTGCCAGAAACTGAAAATTCAACTCTTCAAGTGCATAAATCATATTATTGACTTTCCCACTTGTTTCATTCTTGTATCCTACCACCTGCCACTTCAGAAAGTCAATGTATAATTGGTAAATGGATTGAGAATAACACAACTTTACGAGCAAGTTGTAATACTTTACGTTTCAACCACCTCGGGTGGACTTCCTCAGGAGTGTTGTGTATAATTGGATCTATCCATCACTAGTGACACCTTCCTTATGGCTCGATTACTCTTCTGCAATTGGTAGGCATCTAATCACCCCCGTAGGGAAACACTGAGGTAGACTATTTGACGGAGGTTCTTCTATTTCCACTGATTTATCCTTGGGGGTGTCACAGGGCTGCTCTAGTAAGACTAGTGCAATAATTCCGTT
>JTDE01003704.1:51598-66379 GCA_014338405.1 Paragonimus skrjabini miyazakii | reverse complement strand
ATGACTTGATAAATCATCTCAGTGAGGGAGGGGAGATGTGCAGTCCAAGAAAAAATGGACGTATGCACAACTGAAGTAGCAACTCGCACGATATACGTGGTTTGATCCAAAACATGTTATTCGATTTGTTTGGCTCACTGATCACAAAGTTGTCTGGAGTGACCATCTTTATCGTGCAAAAACCATTTAGGCAATTTCCAAAAGTTGAACGAGACAGAACTTTGCGATGACTAACTGGAAATGATATTATGTGTGAAAACATAAGGTGAAGGGAGGCGAAAAGCCATATGTCCCGGCAACTTGATATTACTGTAGTAATTACACTAAAAGGATTAAAAGTCGAACATCTCGCCAGTCGTTTGATCAGCATGGAGTTTTCAGTGTCTAGGCATTGTCAAAGGCCGTTCGCATGAAAGATGTACACGGGAACAACAGTGAAATAGTGTTTCAAGATACAGGGAAAGAAGTGAAATGGTATTGCATACTACAACAGATGACGCAGTATGCAACTTTCGACAATGTTGTTTATTTATTTTATTTCAAAAATGTCTATGCAATATCAATCTTTGCGTGCCAGTTAACAAATTACATCACACCTGCAAGCGTGTGTTATGACATATCAAGGTAAGCTAATGACTAACAGCACTTTCTAGAATATGATAACCGTATGCGTTTGATACGGCTTTGCTCTATAAAACGAATATGTAGTTGTGGTCGAAGTGTTTTATAACACAAGAGTTCCTGAATAGTTTACTGGGAAGATTTTAGGCATGAGAAGAAGTTGCGCAGAGGGCAGTGTAAGGGTGTAGTTTGGTCTTGCGGGGAATGAAAGTGGATTCTTGTTTCCACGAATGAAACAGCTGAAGAGACGCATCCGTGCGCTAAAAATACGGATTCCCGAAACTCTGTCCCGTGATTACAAAGCGGAATCTCAAGGGTACTGCCAACGGCACATTATCGAGAGCCAAACTTCAACGTGACAACTGGAACGTCTATCTTGCCAGGAATTTTCAAGGGGGCCAACCCATAAATCGGATAAATGTGCGCTTGAACGGCTGATGAATGCAGTGACTTTCGGAAAAGTTTGCATACGATTTCAAAGAAATGTACCCACCAAGCTGAAGATCATTGAAACTGGACGGCATATTTGGACGTTTGCAAACAGTATCGGAGGGACTTTTGGATAGTGGCTCGAGGTAAGTGCCTTTACTAACGGCTAAGAACGACTTCATTACAATGTGTGTGGACTAGAGTATGAAGACAGGCGAGTTGTAACAGGTACGGCCATTGAGGATGTCATCGATTGCGATGGTTTGCACTCAAAATCAAAACAACAAAAACTCCGAGTAAGCCAACACTTACATTCAGTTGCTTGTCTTTTAATTGGGTCTATTTCAAGAGTACAAATGCAGGACAGGTGCCTCGTTCAATGATTGTTTTATCACATAACCCAGGCAACTCTTAGACTTCTTTCTTGGAAGCGAACTTCTCAATTCTTCCTGGTTTATATACGGAGTCCCATAGTTTAATGGAATTGAAGGTAACGACTGGTTTGGAGTAGTACAGTTGGTGTCATTCGCATACTTCACAATTAGCAACCAACTGTGATAACTGGTCAGTCGTACTAGGAAATAATTTTTATCGCCGATACAGAGAATTGGCTGGAAAGCCGCATGAACTGGATACAGCAAAAACTATTTGTTGGCCCGCTGATGATGTGGCTAAGATAATCTACGGTAAAGGCGATGGTATGGAAGTTTATGTATTCTTTTATCTTCTAGTCAATAACAACATGGAATTGCAAACAAAGTAACTGCCGCCGATCTCTTGGTTACCGAACATATGAAGGAAGGGGGCAAGTGAAAGATCGTTCAACTTAACTGATAAAAGAGACAGCAAATGTTTTTACGTGAAACGTGAGAACGTAAATAAACATCGGCCCGATACGGAAAATTATGCGTCGGGACAAATGCAATTCAGGTGGGCATCTGTCTACTACCAGACGAGATTGCGAGAGGTGGTTACAGATAAAGAATAGCGTCATGAAAACCTCGAATTCGCCATGTAAAGGGGCAGTGGTGCTGGCAAAAGTGAAGGGTGAGGAGTAGCGACTTCACCTTGATTGCAGATAGGGATGCTTTTAGGCAGCGAATTACTTTCTACATTTCCTACACGGATAACTAATTGTAATCAAGCGAAACTTGTTGTTTTAGTAAACCGGAGCTCCCAGCCGGCAACTCGCAGGGCAAAGTTGACGAGGTCGTCATGAACAAAACGGCCTTCACTGTGAATACTGGGTCAAGCTACTCGAAGACTTTTCCGCTGAAATTGGTGAACACTCCAGGGATATTCCATCGTCTAGCTCTCTGTGGTATTTTGCTTAAGAAATGTCTAGTATACCAGATGATGTTGCCGCTTTAGTATGGCTCTCTGTGGAGTAAAAAACAAAGGCTTGGACTAGACCAACATCTATTTTGGTGCAAAATACCATGAACGCATATCGAGTGGTCAGTTCATTTGTCTATCCGTATTCATGGATGTCTTACTTGGTGTCTGGGGCGACAATCCATCAGCCTTGCGTCCAGTGATTTCGCTCGGTTTGTTAGTCGCTTCTCGCCTGCAAACTCGTTGTACGGCGTTAGTCGTCGCGTTCCATCACACTAATCTGCACACACCGTCATTTGGTCGTCATCCCGTCTGATCAGTATCAGGTATATCTGGCTTTGCTAGTTAGCTTAAAGTTGTGTGTCTGCTCGAACGAATAATCAGTATCAGCTGTCATTGCAGTTGGACCTGGCCCATTACCTCACGAACGCTTGTACATCTCAAGCAGGCCCTACCACAAAGTTGGCCACAGTTTAAACCCGGCCAAGGACAGATCAGTTGGAATCAGTTTTAAAACACGTCACATCCGAGGCGTGCATGCGAGCAGACTACTGAAATGCGATTCATGTGGAACGATAGCAAACCGCAGATTCTCCGCAAAACAAAACGCTTTTGTTCAGCTCCACAATGATGACGATTCGTACGCCGTTTTTTGAAGATTGCGGAATCACTGAATGCACTGCTTGCAACAACTATGAGGCTACTTGAACCAGGAAGATTGATGGATTATTTATCAACTGCGTCATACGCTCGATCGGCTGGTGGATTTCTAATGAATACGGATACGTAGCGGTCGTCTCGCCCTCTCGCACCGCCCAACATGTGATAAGCAGTCTAGTCTAAGTGACGTTCACCGTCTCAACCTGCGCATGCGCGCCCACACATCCATCGGCCCGAAAACCCTTTTCTACATCCGAACACACACACGCACTTAATCACCATCTGCACACAGCCAATTGGAACGCTCCAACTGGAGGTGATTCAGTGCAGCAGGTCTATAGGCTTGCATGACGCGACCGGACCTGGATTGGAACAGAGAACATCACAGCTGAACAGAACAGGACACGGTCCAGACGAGCGCCATTGCATTAACTTTGTACACCAGTTCAAACAATAAAGAGCCAAACCGTCTGACTTAACCTTTTCACTGACTATCGTCGATATTTTGTTATTTCAATTCATTGTCGAACTGCATCAAGTACACGCGTGAACAGTGACTCTTGACAGGTTAACAAGGTGAGTACTCAAGTAATCAAGGTCAAGAGTTCCATTACGGATATAAGCGGTTACAGTCACGGAGAAATATCTCCCCAGAAATCGGAGACACAATAGGAGCGTGCTATTGTTTGTGTGACTGAATTTCTCAATGAGAGAAAAACGAACCGATGTATGACGAGAGAAAGCTATGTTGGCATTATTGCTATACTATAAAAGCGGCCAGTCGTAACTTCACCAGGCATGCAGATTATGGACCCACATAGACTAGCTCTCTTGCCATTTTCCAGACCAAATTTGAAAGACCACAACAAAGCTTTCGTCCGGAACTGGAACAGAACCTACAAAATAAAGTGAACGAATCAGCACGAATGAGGTGCTGGTGACATCGTCAACGTCGGATAGATCTCATTGTTGACCTCAACTGTTCAGTTTGATTTGTATGTAGAAAGGGCACACTTACGGTTAATTGTGACGGGATACCCAAATGAACATGTCGGCACTGATATAATCGAGGCATTTCCAAAGGCGTGCCGACGGAAAGAATATGTCATCGTAATGACAGGTAATCACACAAAATAGGTTGAAATTGAGCCGTCGTCCACGCTTGATGTTCTACCCGTTGACAACACAAGTTTCAGTGGCTGACCTGTAAGTGATGTGCTTCAGGACGGCTTTTATCTGATGAACGCTTCAGGTTCAAAAAGTCCAACATGGACGAGCTACATGAGCTCGTTAAAACAGTTAGCATGCCGTAAACATTGTCATCCAGAGAGAAACGTATTACTGGAGAGTGTCGACCTTCATAATATTAATAAAAATAATGAAACATTAGTTGAGGTTCGACGGTGGCATCAAACACTTCCATGGGCCATGACGCGTATCAAAGCGCTTACCACGCTTCCGAACGTTAATCATCAAGCTTCATTTGAGTTGTACGAGTTCTTCGGAGTTCAACGAAATTACAGACGCTTTACTTTAACCACTTGTCCATCCTGATTGCACAGTGCATCATCTCCGCTTTCATAAATATTTAACTGGCTTGCCGCCAATTGAACGTAGCTCGACAACGCCGCAGAAAAACACAACAAGGAGACACTTGGAGCTCAGTTGTTAACTGATGCGGACTTCCGCCTGCACGGTTTCTTTTTCTGTAGTATTTATTACATTAAAGCAAGAATGGAACTGATCATCTGTCATCGATCAGGTGATCAGTAGTATGCAACATTCAAATCAGCAAAAGGTAACAAAAGTTTACTATTATAACTTTCAATCGATTAAAACTGGCTGAAGGTCCTGAAAAGAACACCGGGGTTGGAAGAAGCGGTCACACTTCTGAGCGACGCATTAGTTAGTGGCACCGGAACAGTGATCCATTAGTGTGGATGTAATATGGAGGGATAACGACACTGTTGAATCTCTGCTTGCGGTTTCGGGTGATTTACTCGGTCCCGCGTTTGTGACAATTCTAATAACGCTTATTCAGACGTTCGATTTAAATGGATTATCGTCCAAGTCCGGAAAACCTCAGAAAAGGAGACCGGAAGCATTGCGGTACTGTTTAATAAAATTACAATCGAGAAGTTACAATTTTCAAGATGAAAACGTACCAAACTATCAAAAAGGAAGTTAACAGATAGACAATAATAGTTACAAGTAGAAAAAAGTGAACATCTTATGTGTAGTTAAGACACAAAATTCGTCATGGTAAATCACTGCATACAACAACTAAAAGCAAAATAAGGATCAGCTTTCTATGAACGAACCACACATACCTCAACGGGTTCATCGCTCCGCTGCATACCGGACAAAAGAAGACAAACGTACCGAACAAATTTCAACAGATCCAACAGATATCAAGCACGAAAATACACTCGTGTGCGAGACCAATCACGGTGCATATAATTTTTCCATGTTACATCTGTTAGGTTTAAACCGGTATATAAACATTCCTGGCAAGATTGCGTTGTTGTTTGCTGTCGCTACGCTGCCTGCCTCTACAACCATATAAGTCGACACACACACTATTGGACAACCCGTTGTCAGACAATCCCGGTCAGTACTGTAAACACAATTACTGCTGAGTGACTTTCATCTCCACCAACCCAGCTGACAGTGAGCTCTTCATCGTTTACGTTGCAGTTAGCAGTACCACACGTACACGTTAAGCACGTGACCGTCCTGCAAGCCAATCAGTATTTGGCCAGCCACGGACATAAGTGAACGAGGTTGAAAACGCACGATAAAGCGCGAAATACGGTGCGCATCAGAAGATGGGCACTACAGTAACACGCAAAAATAGCAGCCGCAAGAACATGAGTTGTATAACAGCCACGTGGTTACATGCTATCTTAGTGTGCCACACGCATGGTCTAGATCTGGTTTATCAATTTCGTTTGCATTATCGTCGCGGTTATTTTTCATGTTAAACGAGCGTAATCCAATGGTGTTGTCAACTTTCTGTCGTTACTACTACTGTTGCTTAGGTTAATATATACCTGTGCTTCTAACTTTATGTCTTGTCGCAGTTGTTAGTAGTTAATAGGCAACAACTGATTTTAAGTTGTTTTCCCCTCAATTATGTGACCATCGGTTCAACTGATGCTTAATCAGTCAATTTCTTGGCACAGCTATCGGTAGCGGTGCCGATTGGTTTCTGGTAACCGGCTGGGCATTTTTGCTTGTTGGAATGTTCAAGCTTGATAATACCAATGAATTACTATACAGGATGCCAGTGCGGCCACGACGAACGAATCCGGATAGGCTGAATTTATTCAAGGCTGAATTGAAATGACTGTAACGGATAGACAACTTGACAATGTGCAACTCTCGGGAATCATCATTTCGAACGGAACATGAAAAACTCTTCGGAATTTGGAACAATTAGCGTGTTGTTAACACTTTTACTTACTCTGGACGGCACTTCTTTACACTCGTCCATAAATTTTCGCCGAAATGTGCAGGTAAAACTTTTCGCCCAAATTCGGACCTAATAAGCGTCTGCTATCAAGTCCCACAGGTGGCTGTGGACATGTTCTTGATTTTATTGAGGTCCGCTGCATCATTCTTGAGATCGCTGTGTTTCGTTTGGCTAGTGCTGAAAGATAGCCCCATGTTTTATTATCTTCCGTATAACAGACTGTATTAATCATCCCTGTTCTTACACCGGCTACTGCAATCATTCCCCTTATTCTTATTCACTCTCAGCCCTCTAAACTTCTAACTGCCAAAATTATACATTTTCCCTCTAAATGGTTTATTGAGTAGCCTAGAATTGTTGTCATTTCTCGATGTTCAAACAGTTGTCTTGCTCCGATCAAACCAATGACCATTCATTTGGGTGAGCTCAATTCCGTTTTGTCGTCCTCCGTCACTGATCGTAGCCTAGTTGTCGAGTTTGTTGTTCGGGCACATTCCTTGTTCCAGTCCTGGGGATTTTTTGCATTCGAGATGAGAAACTTAATTTTCATGTACACTGTTTCAATTAGTACCGTGTCAAATCCCCATTTTATGAGCGTCTTCTCATTGACCGTTTTGAAAATAGATTATGTTCTCTGAGGTTGGACACTGAGAAAGACATTTATCGAATCGACAGATTCGCGTAACACAGTGAGAACCTGAATCATTAGCAAACGATTCAATACATGTCTTTCTGACCATTCGAATTTTTGATGGTGTCATAAGGACCTTCCAACACGATACAAATGTTTCAATGATTCGTGAGCCGAGTACTAAAACCGGTGCTTTTGGCTCGTCTTTATTTTGACAGCGCAAGCCCCTCAGTAGCACGTCTAACACTTTTGTGCAGTTTTCGACCGTTCTGAGCATACAATATAAATAAGGATATATACAAATGTTCACTAGTGTTTGAAACATACAAGTGTGTTTGCTGGGTTATATTGGCGAGCATCCTAGGGTATCACATTAGTTAACGGAATATCAACCGCCCGACAAAAAATAGTGAATCTACCTCGACTTTGTGAACGCTCAATAAGGGTGACCAACCTCTGATGCCTTCTGAAAATACTTGGCTATATCGCCAATTCATCCTGTATTGTACATACTTTTACAACCCCATCTGTAGGCCCAATTGATTCAAGCGTTCCTCCTCAACACTTTTAACTGAAGTCCAGGCAGTATTTCTAATGGCTAAAGGGGCACTAAACGAAACTTAGTTTCATCAACTGGGTATGATTGCTTACTTTTCGTGCATTGATGCCCCACAAATGCTTTAGAACAATCCACAAACAGTGAAAATCAAGTGACAGCTTTCTATGGGATCTGCAACCAGCACGGACGGTGTACAGGGCTGTTGGATACGAATTATCGGATATCTATCGTGCAGTCTTCTATTTGCGCGCCCATTTTTCGGAGGAAATGGTCACAGTTTTGCTGTTCAAATGGTTCAAGAGCTATTAATACCCTCCTTTCAACCGAAACCTGTTAGCTGTTGCTTCCTATTGCCTTTTAACCAGTTTAGTGACGGTTATACAGATCTTAGGTTGAAGACTCAGGCTACTCTAACTCATTCTGCTCGTCTAATGTGGCATCAGACGGTCGTCTTCACTCGTAGGGAACATAGCAATCACTCAGAATATAACTGAAGTAAAACTCCAGCTCAGACTTGAACATCGAAAGTATTGTAGGACGTGCGGCTAACGACTTAAAATACAACAAAAAGTAACGGTTATCTTAGAATTGCCTGGAAACAGAACCCGATACTCTTTCTCTCTTGTGCCAATCGGACGTTATCAGCCGCTGCATGGAAGAGCTGTTCTACGGGACCTGCTTTAAAGGAGAATTTTATGAAATTTGTGACGGTGCCGTCGCCAAAGCTCAAGTCAACACAATTCAAAAGCCCAAAGTTGTGGCTGATACGGACCATTTCTTGGGCACAAAACAAGTTTTGTAGGCGTTAGCTGAGCGGACTTATTAGCATTTGTGTCTGCTTCAAAAGGTTATACACGATTTGGTTAGCGTGGTGAAGCAGCGACCGTATGTAGACTCCTCAGGATATTTTGTACGCTTTTGTTTGGTCATTCCAAGAGTAACAAACCTCATTTTGAGGGTCATCTCGTGATAACGGTTGAACGACAAGCTAAACGAGCTCCGCACATCTAGATTTTTTGTACTGATTTCTGAAATATCTACTGTGCTGTGCGCACTGAATCACGTAGGGATTACCAGAGTTCACACCAAATGACCTGCGTACATACACCTTTGTTTAGAGAGATATTTCAGTCGTCCGACCGATCAGATCAAGTTAAACTGTAATTCACCGAAATTGCTGGCACAGAGGAAAGCTCAAGCGGAACTGCTGCTTCGGTAGCTCGGTCATGCAAACATGAACTGACAGACGACCAAACACTGAGTGACATCCTAGGAGTAGCAGCATATTTCGACGATATCATTGTGTTGAGTACTACCCTCGCTGATTTGCGTGAAACACCTCATCAACTCCTCAACGAAACTCGAGAATTCGAATTTCATCGTCGCGCCAAAAAATGCAGTAGGTTTATGCAGTCGATCATGTGCTTGGGATTTATGATCAACCAGCGTGACCATCGCCCTGAACCGGCCAATGACGATGTAATCAAACGTATGCCTCATCCAACCGGCGCTTCAACTTTGCAAGCATTCTCAGGATTGTTGAGTCACTTCAGCACCCTCTTACCGAGGATGCACCATATTCAAGAACCGCTAAACCAACTCTGGAGAAAAGATGCCATAAGGAAGTGGTTGGCCGAATGCCAAAATGTTTTTGATCGTGTCGAGGCTATGCTTATTTCGGATCCGCTCTTTACCCACTCTGACCCTGAGTTGGAGTTGTAGTAGCACGAGATGCCTTAAATTGTGGTATTTGCGCGATCATATCCCATCGGTTTCCGGATGGTAGTCCACGCAACCAGAACGGTAACGGCAGCAGAAGAACCACAGTCAAATCGGAAGGAAAACATTGGTGATGGTAATCGTGGTGAGGAAATTTTACAAAATGCCGTATGGACGTCACGTCACTCTGATGATTAATCAAAAATCGCTGCTTGCAGTTTTTGGATCGTAGAAAGGCGCTCCAGTGTACATGGCAAACGGCTCCCAGCACTGGGCAGCTGTGATTCTTGGCCACGATTTTACCATTAATTATTAATCAGCAAGAAGTATCGGACAGGCAAAAGCTTTATCACGATTGATTGCCTGGCGCATTAAGGAAATCGGGGGCAGCGTGGCTACGGCTGTTTCGGTGGATCACGATATGAACTATGTAGCAGTAGATACACTAAAGAACATTTCTGTAGCTGCGTCAACAATCCAGGGGTCGACGTGATGAACTCCAGTTTTGCGGAATTCACAGTGCTATGTTCGCAACGGATAGCCTCAGAATGGCGTTGATAATCAGATGAAGCAGTACTTTCGTCGAAGCGACTGTCTTTCTACAGTCAATTCCTGCATCTTGTTCAGTGAACGTGTGATGGTTCCATCTAGTCTCAGAACAAGGGTTTTGCAACAGTTCATCGCGGCCACCCCGGAATAATTCGGATGAAAGCACTGGCACGTAGTTTTATGCTGGCAGCACATCGACTCCGACATCGGAAAACTTTTCAAAGGCTACTGTGCTTGTGCACTGGCTGCCAAATCCCCAGCGGAAGCAGAGTTGCAATCGCGGTCAGTGTCTGAAAAGCCAAGGATTTGCGTGCAAATCGACTTCACCAAACTAATAAACGGCCAGAACTTGTCAGTGCTTGTAGACGCATACACCAAATTGTCAAAAGTTTGCCTTATGGAAACAACGTCAGCAACCTCACCCGTGCGGAAACTGGGCCAAATATCCTGCCGCTTCGAAGTACCGGAGAAAAGCACGTCAGACCACATAAGTCAGTTTACCCCCAGTATTTTCGTAAGCTTTTCCAAGCCGAATGGCAGTAACCACATATGGTCACCGCCTTACCATCCGCAATCAAAAGGCCGAGCTGAACGGTTTGTGGATACGTACAAAAGAGCGCTTCAAAAGGCTGAAGCGAAGGGACATACGATCGATATCCTCGTGTGACACTGGGTAAGTAACATAAGGATAAAATAAGTCAACGGAAACAAAATGGCTTAAGTTTAGTTTGCATCGTTATCTCGCCATACTACATGCACACTAATGAAGCCCACTCCCAGTTCCGGCGCCGATGATTCCCAATTACCGGACGACCCCGAATTCGGACGGAAAATCTCTAGCCGGAACTCTTAGGTGACGCATACTGTGAAAGTAGAATGATCCACTGCATCCTTCTAGGCCACCGGCAGCTTCCAAGAATATTCTCATGGAACGGCAGTTAACTAGACGACATGGAGGTGGATCCCGTACCTTTGAGACTGATCAACTGATAGTGCCCAGAGATTACCGTGGAAAGGGGATTTCATGGACACCCGGAAGAAGTCAAAGCCGTCAACACACTCTGTGAAGCTCAATTTGGCTCACACACTAGGACACGGCATGCCAATCAGATCAGACCATTTGGGGAACAAACAGCCAGTTAAGAAAATCAAGCGTTGCCGCTGGAAGAATTGCTGGACAACGCTAAGGGTCAGAGGCACGTCAAAGATGCGGAACGTTGAGATTCACCAAAAGTCACCGAACGTTTCCAGCACCTCGACAGTCAAGCAGCACATGGACCGTACTGACTCGACTCCAAGTGACACCTCAAGCACGTGCGTGCAGTCAACGGCCTCGAAGAGAAGGTTTTGGGAGGCGCATCCCCTAGCGAAACAACCAGGGCGCATCACGCCGTATCAACCAGTCCGCTCAATTTGAATGATGTGGTGGTGGTACGGTTCCCTCCAGCCAATCAAATTGAAGCTGTGCGGTAGATCGCCCGTGCGACATCTAGGCTGCACATTTTCGCGTTGTTCTCCAATGCCACCTGTAACGTAAATCACCCTGACACACGGATAGCCAAATGCAACCACTTTATTTGATTCGCCCTGTGGCCGACTGTCATGTGCGGCAATCGTTTCGTCCTACAAACTTGGAGCTTCTGTGGCCTAATTTTGTCTCGCTGTTCCAATAAACGGTTTTGCTACGTCTCTTCTCCTCATTTTCTGGTCAAGCGGCCAAGCAAGCAACCGAGGCGACGATTCAATAGTCTCTTACAGAAATCAGTGATGGAACTGAAGGGTCTAAAACAGTTTTCACTATGAAAGTTCGAGGAACAACAAAGGAGGCAATTTAGCGATGAACCCCCAGTTTGATCGGATAGGATTTCAGTTTGTTTTCAGCAGGACTGTGTGGGACGTGGTTTAAAACCTTGGAAATATAAATGATAACCGCAATGAAAAGTCTCCGCCAAGCTGTCCATGGATACAAGCATATTAATCTCGTTCAGGTCCATTGGATCATTTTTGAGTGATATGCTCAAGTGGTTGTTGTTGGTTTTGTTGAAAGGTGGCCCAACGTTCGTCATCTTCTTCAATCTACCTTCATTACTCATCTTCATTCTCAAGTCCCCCAATTGCCATAATCTACTTTCAGTCAATCTTAACAAAGTAAATTCTAAATACCGAATTTAGACGTGTTCCTTCATAGTTTTCGTTAAGTAATTTATACTGTGGTCCGCAAACAGTCGTTTTCCTCCTATCCAGTCGATGGCCATTCGTTTAAGTGAACTCAATTCTGTTTCCCTATCCCCCATCACTGATCGGCGCCTATTTGTCCGTTTCGTTTTACTGGCACATTCCTTGTTCAATTTTCGGCGATTTATCACAGTTGAGGTGAGAGACAGTTTTTCTGTACAAATATTTGATCAGCACTGTGTTCAGTGCAGTTTTTGCAAACGTCCTACCATCGACCGGTTCAGGGATAAACTGCCTTTTCTACCGTTAGATGTTCAGGGAGAGCATTACTAAATCGCTAGATCACGAACCACTTAGTGCGAAATAGAATCGTTGGCCAACGGTTCAATAAAGCATGATCTTCCCGTATGGCCGGCCACGGAAAAGCTGTTGGGTACAGAAATATAGATAGTTCCGTGGTGAATATTCATGGGTGAAACGGTCAAGAAAACGCCTTATAATCCGTGAGTTGCTAGTGAGGCCGACTAGCCGACAGTTGCTCAAGCGGAACATTTACAGACGCCTGTGTGACGCACCTTCTCCAAACGTAAACTTGCATTTTAACAGCATATCATGAAGGCTGTGCGGTAACAGGGAACAATCTGTTGAATAGTCAGTATTCGACTGAGTTAAAAAACCTATGAATTATTTCACAGTGCAAAAAGTTTAATGCAACCGTTAACCAAGTAAACACTTATCACAACCAGTGACACAGCTCTAGTATCTTTCTAGAAATAGAATTCTGCAACGTTTGCCGCATCATAAACTCTTGATTGTATTGCAGTTATTAATGTTCCACAAGGGGGAAATTTCTTCTTTGGGAACAAAGTTAAGGAAGTGCACGCTTTGACACCTCTTCATAATGATTAGTTGAGATCTTGGGATAAACGGCGAATACTAAACTGCTTTGGGCCCGCTACTCACCTCCGTGCAGTAGAAATAGGACGGCAGTATTTGTGGGCGTATTTACAGCTGCGGCGTAATTCACAGTACATGCACCTCTGCAAATAGCGAATGCGGTCGTTCGCGAATCGCTAGTCCTCAACCGCAATCACCACAAGACTCGGAAGCACTCACCCAACCAATATTCCGATTGACTATGGCGGTACCCATTCACTGACTTTTATCAAGTATCCAGTAAGCTCCTTGTTCATTAAATACAATCGGTGGACTGATCTCTGTTTGATTTGTTTCGCCAAGCAACGAATCAAGCGGCCCTATTTACAGTTCTTGCGGATGGTATATGCCAAAAGAACAAACTCATTATTGTGTACATATCGTCAATCTCAGTGGGTTCATAAACAGATAATTGAAATAAGTGACACTTCGCTTTTGATACACGGAGTTAACTATGACTGTGAATGTCGCGGTGGCTGAACATTACGGGGGTGTAGCAATCCGGTGTCCTTCGACAAAACTACGTTGGACGCCGATTTTGTTTGTGATTTTGGGGGCATTTCCGCTCATATGAATCACTTCCTTTCGTACAGATTTGTCACAAAATGACATCGTAGCACAGACCTAACTGATATTGGAAAAGGAATTTCCGTGTTGTTTCGTCTCCAAAGATGTGCAGCAAGCGATGATGCTAACCTCAGTAACTACCTTCAGCATATGGGATTTTCATTTGACAACCTGGAATCCTAAGACATTGACTCACAAGACGCCAGCACCTAATCGTTTTGTACCTATGATGAACTCGGTGAAATTCACATGGTGGTGAGACATTTCTCAACGCATTTGTGAGAAGCGTGTCAGTGTGAGCGCAAATAGATAGATAGATAGATAGTAATAGTACAATGCGATAAATGTGAGTCTGTTGGCAAAAGAGACATGATGGAACAGAAGACAATTTCGATGTCAGAAGAGTTGGACGCCCGGATTATTAGAAAATAGTCCGCATGTTCTGTAAGATTCGATCAAGAAGGTTTATTGTTACGTCAATTTGCAGACTACAAGGTCACGCAAGTAGTGTTCAGAAAATAAAAAATTCTGAACATCAAACGATTTTTGGTATTGTTTATTGTAAAGGCGTCTGGAAAATGGGGAAGTGAATCTGTTGAAATAAGAGAGGATAGGAAAATTCGAAATGTGACAAACAAATGGGTGATCATCCAGACGGAACTTTGCCACTGGCCCGAAAACCACAATACGTTGAATGTCTCGCGAATCGCTCAACAAGTACAAGGTTTTTATTTTCAAGCCGTTGTTGAAGGTTTCTCACTTAATGTGAATTCATACAGTTCAATGGGTCCAGACAAGATCCATCCCATAATTCTCAAAGAAGCAGCTGTTAGTCTGGCAGAACACTTTTATAAGCTGTTTAAGCAGATACTCCAGACTGGTATTCTCCCTAGTGCATGGAATGGGGCGACGGTCACGTCCATATTTAAAACGAGTGACCGGCACTCTCCGGCTAACCATCGGCCAACCAGCCTTACTAGCATTCTGTGTAAAATAATAGAGCGCTTATTAAAGCATGCCATCCTTAACCACTTTTCATCAAACCATCTTTTTTCCTCTACCCAGCATGGCTTCCTCACTAATCGGTCATGCGTGACTAATATGCTTGTCTTCATGGACAGTCTG
>JTDE01003704.1:30752-50794 GCA_014338405.1 Paragonimus skrjabini miyazakii | reverse complement strand
TTGAATTTCGACGGCTCCGCGGTAATTTAATTTTCACACAATTCCTCTTTACACTAGGCCCCGGTGGTCAGTTTTTCACTGTAGCGAATGATGACGGTCGACGTGAACATAACAGGAAGCTTTTCAAGCTTGGATCTTGGACATTTCTTAGGCAGCAAATCTTTTGCAACAGGGTTGTTAACTTCTGTAACGGTCGCCCCGCTGAGGTCGTCAGTGGTGCTTCTCGCGACAGCTTTAAAGCATTTCTTGACCCTCATTTCCCAAAAATTCCTGTGTTTTATGATATTTACTGTAATTCCCAAGGGCGGTGTTACTCCCGGTTTTCAAGGAATGTCTTTCAGATCGGCAGACACCCGCTTGACATTGAACAGGAAAAACCGACTGGATCCGGGGCTCTTGGGCTTTTGCCTCGAACCCGTATATCAATCGCTGGATCGCTGAAATTGTGCAACGCACATTTACGAGTTCATGAACGAAATGCACCATTACCGCGTTACGGTGGCGAACATTATGGCCTCCACTGGTTCTTTCCTTCATCTCGTTCTTCGATTAAAATTAGACCAAAGTTATCACAGTCATTACGATTGCTGTCTGGAGTTATCCTAACTCCGCCACGTTCCGCTGTCGGTTCATCGGAACGAACTTGGTGAGCTACGCAAAAGTCGTCTGACCTACTTGTGACCTGGTTAGGTCAACTACCTCCGTTCACGCAAACTGTAAACTGGAAGGTAGCTCTTTCACGGTCTATTTCAACGTACCCAAAGAGGGTAAATAAGCTTAATCCTAAATCTGCTTGAGAGCAATTGGACTTGTGCTGTTTGAATACCCCTGATGGTTTCTTCAGAAGCAAAAACTTAACGAACAAGCTTGTTTTCGATATTGTTACAATCTACAACACACGTCAAACTGCGAGCTCTGACACGTAGTCAGCCCAGAGCAGAATAAGAACACGTGACGACAATAGCGCGTAGCTTTATTGAACACAATAGAATGAATCATATTAACGACGAGGCACAGATAAGACAAACAGTCAACCAATCGATTGTATGAATAACACGATTGGATGGTTCGGGGCCAGGATGAGAGATAGAGGGACACACACGCGTGCATGGGTAGACGGGTAACATGCGGACAACGGTAGGCGCAGATGCCACAGATATCATCTCCGGTCCAAATACAATGTGGCAAACGTGAATGTGGCTAACGAACAAGGATTACGTAGAACATAATAAAGCACGAACCTGCTGTTCTTTTGGGATCACGGATCTATTTGGTGCAGTACCACGTCGCTCGTGTCAATGACGCTGGCCACGGTGACTTTATCATGTTGAAAGATTTCCGGCGTGCCCAGGTCAAGTTCTTAAGGCGGCATTCTCATGGCTTTCTCAAAATTTGTGCTAAAAACATGATGGAGAAAAAGCTCCAACTTTTATAGGAAACATTTCGTGCTGGTATACTGACAATTTCTTAACTCATAACAAGCAGTGTACTGAATTGAAGGACAGTAAATCATTTTCATCAGTAAAACTGTCTATATGAATGTACGGTACAAAGACGAGTTGTCAAGTACTTAGCAGAAGGTCCAATGCAGTCCTGAGCGGACACCTCGTGCGGAACAAGTATGATTATCGTTCAACTTAAAGTCATTTGTACGTTTTCACCTCCAAAACGTGGTGTCCACTTGTGCGGCTTCTTTTTGCACACGCTAATTTTTTGTCCCTGCTGAGTGCGTTAAATCGGTTACACAACAGGGTCATTGTCAACAAGGATACGTAGGTGCCATTCTGCTTGACTGACGACCGGACTGCAATATAAAGTCTTCGGTGCATTTCTAACCCGCTCAGTCGACTCGGGTGACAGAATGTTTTTAGATGCTGCAATCAAGCTGATCTAATTGGTCACATGCATTCACATCAGCAGTGTGAAATGCTTTGTCTTGTCCACTGTGGAAGGTATCTGAATCTCGCCGCGAAAATTTACTCTAAGTGCGCTGCACTTCCTTTGTCTAATCAATAAATTTGTCTCGACCAGCGTCGTTGGCACAAACAATGCGGCAGCGTGGCGATTTGGTCCGTAATTCCCGAAAGACACCAAGTTGACGCTGTTTTAGGTTCCACGTAGCCATGGTTTGCTGGCCCATTTCGTGTTTATCATGTTGTATTTGGCTCAGAGGGATCACATAAAAAACGAGCTTGTTTGCTATATTTTTACGCACGGTTTCCAGTTTATGTACAAACAGACCATCTTGACAGCCCAAAAACAGTTTCTAGATAATATTATACTTCCATCAACGGCTTATCAACTGGAGATCCGTCATTGCGAGACAGCTGTCCACATAACTTTCTAGTGCCTTTTCTTCCTCCAAGTCTGGAACTGAAAATACCAACATTATACGAACCGCAGTTGTCCAGCAAGCTTCTCCTCGAAAGTAGTGCAAAAGATATAACATTCACAGACTGCAAACTCTCATCTTAGCTTTAACATAAAGTATGAAATGCTTCCTGAATTTGCAATAGTTGATTGGGTCGTCGCTAACGTTGTTCAAGTGTACGCTTAACTGATTGATAGCCTTCATAAGAGACGTCAAGCCGGATTGTTTTTCATCACCGCTAGTCTGGATTCCGTCTTCACCGCTTGACCTAACAGGCACACAGAACTACAACGAATGTCACATTCATTGAATCTCAAGGTTTTCTTCTCTTTTGACGTACCCTTCGGAACTTCCGAGCTTTTTGACACTATAGCCCAGTTTAGTGGAGGTGTTCGGCAAAATACCTAGGCTCCGGCACCGACAAACTGAATTCTTCACGGAAGTCAACACGGAAAACTAGAAATCCAGATGTATTTTCACTTATTTTTAGCAGCGATCTATTTTTATTGTGGACATTAACTTGAGGTCCGTCGCTTACCAAATGCCTAGGTTGCTGCAGCTCGTTCGCCGACCTCACAGATGTGATGTGGGTTATAGTTATCTCATTATAAGATGACACCATGACGAAAACAGAAATAAATGGAAGGACCGAAGGATTTTCCAATGTGAGCCATCTCCACAGATACAGCAGCTTTGCTTTAAGTTGGTAATGGTGTCACGTCCCGTCCTCCGTTTGGCGAGCATTCACACACCTAGCCGCTGCCTGCCGGGCTTACGATAACTGGGGACCCCTGCGTAAACACAAGAATACCAGCGGCTTCAGCGAGTCCATAATTGAATTTCTGGAACAATTAACGCACTAAAACTCTTCGCATAAGCATGAGGTCATTAAGGCTATGGTAACTTATTTTCCTGCATAGGATTTTGTTTTTATTTCAGTGCAGTTTACATGATACCATTCGACGCTTCTCACACTCCATATTTTATAAAAATACGCACGGCCACAGAGGTGAACATCAGTCTAATTAGCTATTTGTTGAACAGGTGGAAATCAACAGACTATAACCGACGAATGATCGGCATGAGAGCTCAAAGTCAGCTGGATGGACCTACGGCAAGGAAACCCCAAAATTATTTGCTAACGTGGATGCATGGATGAAATTGCAACTGCCATTTTTGCGAGGTGGAATGGACAGCTGATGCAATATTGCATAAAAAGTCATTGTAACTGACAGGTCAGATGTAGGTTACATCAATTGATTTCCAATCACATACGGGATATTTAGATAGTAAAAGTTTCTTCAATTTTAATAATTGATGTAATTTCTTTGAGTGTTACTTCCTTGTTTTCCCAATTCCAGGGTAACAGCAGCCAGCTGGTTATCGAAAACAAACTGACTGAATCGAGGAGTTTTGAACGTCAAATAATGAGCCGTACGCTGTTCAGTGACGACGTCAACTGCTTGATATAATGGATCAAAGTATCTAGCCCGCCGGATGTCAGTAACGATAACTAAAACATCTCACTGTTCCGACAATCGCCATGTTGAGGGGCCCAAAAATGTCACGCCTCCATTTGCTTGAAGTGCTGTCCGCCCTATGATGATAAGTTTGAATTTTATGAATAGAAAAGAGCAACTGCTTATTCGAATTTTTACTAGAAAACAGACCACAATCTTAAACTACTTAAGTTACGCAGTCCGTCGCTGCTGCTCTCTCAGCCGTCAGTTAACTTTGGGGACTGAAGAAGTAGAAGATCTTACTTAACATATCCAGATACCAGTTTAACTGCTTCAGAATTTGAGAAGCAGCCATTTGTCACCATTCCTCTTCAGTTTCTTTTCGTGTGTCTGAGGTTTATCTTCAAGGTTAACCGTTATAAAATTTCTGGAAAGTTAAACTATCATTGACTACTTCGATCTGTTTCATTAGGTCTCCCCAAGTAAAATCTACAGCTGCACCATGGGACAAGTTCCAACAGCAACCCCTTCAATGTTTCATTGGTAAACAGTAATTTTACCGCAGGTGTAGTAAAATTATGTCGTTCAAGTTATATGAAGCACTAAAACCAGACCATTCAGATTTTATTTACTTCATCCGCAAGAAATGCCACCCTAGGTTGTTAGGCTTCCTCCATGGAAGCGGAAAGGGGCGATTCTTAACGCACGAGGCTTTGGATGATACGGCTAATAGTCCAAACAGGGACGGATCAGACTTCTTCAGAGACTGGGTTGGACTATCCGTGATTGCACCTGCCCCAACAGGCTGTACATTGACCGATAAAAAAGTGTGCACGGTCAGAATTGGGCTTAAGAAAGCCAGCGGTGAGACCAAATCGAAGCTTCATCTGACAAAGGTGAGGCTCGTAAACACGGATGTAAGTCCACTCAGAGTTACCAGGGAAGCTAATATAAGGCCATCTCACAAAAATCAGTGGGCCTCGGGACCGATAAATCCAAGGCAATTCCAAGATAAGTCAGCAGTGCTGTTCCAAATATGTCGATGGTCAAACTTCTGGACACTCCAGAAACTGGTTCAACTCCACTAGCAGAATTCGAGCCACACGACGCGCATATATTTAGCCGAATAAGCAAACATTTATCGGCTGTTAATCTGAAGCCGGTGGCAACCATGCGGCTTACACTGAACTGTGAAGTTCGCTTTACAATGCGTCCTTGTCCTGTTCACATCATTGAGTTGGGAATCAGATAAAGAGAAACCAATGGACCCAACTCCGGCTTCACAAGACAAAACTGCCAGTCGTGTTCATAAGGAGCACCCAAAATCATTCGGAAGAATTCAGCAATTATCTTTGCTCCTGTCACTCTCAAGCGTAAAAGTTCATGATATAAATGGCATTGTAACAGGTGATATGTGCTGTTTGCTATGCCCTCCTTACTCATCTCATATACCAAGTCTTCAGCTTCTACTGCCCATCTTGGTACCCCAAAGTATTGTATACAGGGTTCAGACAAATGGTTTTCTGTTGGAAGAGCGCCACCGCAAACTTACAGCCACTTCGATGACGACCATGAACTGAAAGACAAGCACTGTGTCAGCATGACCTACTTAACAGTGTAAAACCATTTAATGGGTGTCGTACACCCCATTTTAATCAAGCGCTCCGTAAACAGTCAGGCGTACAACACCCTGAAACCAAATTTTCCACCATGGCATGCACACGGTTGGCTGGTGTGGTCATAGCGATTTCCCGGACCAGTCGCCTTGCAGCCTTCTGGTGTATCACTCATGGGAACGTTTACATGCAAACAAATGAAGCCTAAAATGTAAGCTCTTTGGATTGTATCGAGTTTGTAGAGCTCGTGCACTCACGCCGATTAGGGTTACCGCAAGTTGAATGCATGAAGCATTTGTCGACAATGGATTGGTGATTCAAGGGGAGAATTACCGCCGAAAGATCGCAAATGAAGCATTGGTGAGCGTAGTATCATCCGTGTCAGTCGTTCGCTCATGGCTCGATGAGTTCTCGTTAGGGTGCTCAAACAGTGTGAACTACGGTACGGCTTCAAGAGAGGCGAGCGTGTTCAGTAGTCGTCAGTTGCTGTTCAACAGGCTATGGCAGTGACACACATTGATGTATTCCAGACGTCCTTAATCAAGTACACTTATAAGCTTTCTCTCACGTGTTGCCGAAAGAAGTTTCATCCTGCCAACATGACTTACAAGTCAGAGCAAAAAGCTCAATTTGCCTCCATCTATGACCTAATCCCTCGACCAAGTACGATCGGAATATGTATCAGCTGACTCGGTAGTTGGACGGCTGCACACCTTACAAGCTAGACTGCGCTATGAAAAATGAACCACTCATGCTCAGCCGCCTAATAGCTTTGTGCCTTTTGTACTTGGTGGCCACGGCATTATTCAGTTCTAATTCATTTGCACTGCGGATCCATACAAACCTGATTACGTTACTCGTTGATGCTCCCGCACTGTAGCTTTTGTGTCCGAAAAATAATTACTGAGCTCCGCTTTCTGGCTGTAGAACCGCTGATCAGTGGATGAGTACGGGACAGGGCCAATACAGTGTTAAATGAAACAATTCCTTACCGAAACTCAGTGAGCCGAAATAACATACAGGTAGAAAAATTGTCAAAACCCTCAGAACAAAAGAAGGTGCGTTGGGTCGGTACATGTGCACGTAGAGGTAACGTGACCATGCCGTCTGCTTGCGGGTTCGAAACATCAGCCAAGAACAACACAAGCTGAAAGCGATAAAACTCTAAAGACGGTCACTCAATAAAACAATGATCATAGGTTCATCGGTTTGCAAGTTTTTACAAGAGGGATAATCATCTTTGATGGTGCGTTCCTATATCTGTGATGGTCAGTGCAAAATTGTATTGGACGATTTGCGGGCATGAAGAAAAAGTGAGCGGAACTCAATAACGGGTAACTTCAGTGGAGCTGCTGACTGCAACCATCCCAGCAATGTACATTGAAATACACTGGCACAACGTTCAGTTACTGGTCCCTGGGACTAAATTAGCGTAACGGTTAGGAAAGTTGTAATCTTGGATGTCTTTCACAGATGTACCGACAGTTTAAAACTTTCAGGTGATCCAGCCGTGGCTAAAGAACTGATAGAATCCGTCAAGTATACGAGTCTGCCAACTACGGTTAGAGATGTGCTGCTCTGCTGATAACCCTACATTGTCGCTACGAAAGGGTAGAAAGAAAAAGGAAATTCATAGAAGTTGATGTAAAGGTCATCTGTGGTTTTGCTTGCACAAGAACAGTCCTTAGGCATGACGACAGCGTACACTGAGAGGCAGTCTAGCAGATTGCATCACATTCTGAGATCATGGTTAATCAGACTTCCTTCGGTGTTTGTGGAAGTTCTGTGCGGATCCTGTGTTTGAGATAGCTCAACGTCCGGGAATACAGCTAGGAGGACAGTCATCTGTCAGTGCATTGCAGATCGCGAACACTACCTGTTGTAAAAACTCCTTCATCAGCCCTCAAACTGATTTCAGGTAAACGATCGCGAAGCCACATGCTTTATTTCCAACTTGTTAGTGGTCTCTCCCGCTTCCATCACATGCGACATGAATGAAAACCAGTTCAACAAGCTGTTCAGTCGTCAGATTGCCGGCGCTTCATTCGCTTACCTGCCTTTCAGGAATGCGATCTGGTTCAACCATGATAAATTCAGTCAGAACAAGCTGTGCGTGGCTGGTGTCTGACAACCTGAACTAAGAGCAGTGTGATCCAACGTAACTCACCTTGAAGGGAGTCATAGAGACAGACAAGTGAATACACACAGTGGCCCGTCTCTGAGAACTTTTAATAAGTCAGACCTGTATATTCGTTTTCAGAGGTAAGCGGACTGTGGTGGCGAACATGGTGGGAAACAATTCGGGATAAAAGGTTTCACAAATTCTTTCTAGAGTGTTTAGGGTTCCTTCAGTTGTTTTAGCAATTACAGCACAATTGGCACACCAACTCACGCTATCTGCCAGTATAATTTCTGGGCCACTTTTGCATACTGCCGTGAGCAGTTTAGTAACCAGTACAAGTTGGACGGCGAATGTGCATGACCTTACTTTTGTTGACATTAAACGGCAAGTTATTTTCCATGGACCACTGATTTGAAAAGTTCAAATCGTCTTGTAATATCATCACATCCATCGGGTACTGCAGAATTAACCACTGACTGATAGCAAAGTCAACTATTTGCCTACCCTGTGTAGTTCAACAGCGACAAAAATGAATCACAAGGTTCTAATAGTGATCCTCGCGGGACGCCACTGTTGGCCGGGAACCACCCTGACAGCTGTTCAGTCAGCTTAGCGTTCATCATAAGGTCAGTCTGATAATCCCCTAGCCAGGCAAGCAAGCGTTCATCAACGCATTGACTAAACAGCTTTCACAGCAAGAGGGGGTTATCAGCTCTGTTTGAAGGCTTCAAAAATCTCAAGGTACCTCACTTATGTGGTCAGTCCTGTGTCTGTACTCTTCGTTCAAACATCACGGGAAACCAGTCGACTCGTGACGCACGAATATGCCTTACAAAAGCCACCTTGCTGTTTGGTGATTAGTTGGAGGTCTTTAACCTTAGCTCGGCAAGACTAATCTAATAAGCTCTTCAACACCTTAGAAACCACTGAGAGCTGCATTGTTGCCGATAGTCTGTCGAGTAGTCTCTGCACCCATCTTGGAATGTAGATGTGATTGTTACCTGCTTCCGCACCGTCGGTAAACAGCCGGTCGAAAGGGAGCGATTAAAAAGTGCTGTAAGCGGTTTTGCCAATTCCGTGGCGTGGCTTTTCAGGCCCCAGATGATATCAAGTCTGGACTGGATGATTGGTGAATCGCGACATTGAAATTGAGGTGATTCAGTCAAGTTGCTGCCCATGAGTCCGAAAGTCGTTCGTAATTAGCTGTTATATACACTTACTTATTGCTTATTAAGACCTTTGGCTGTCTCTGCATTTGTACCAGTAGAGTCGCCAAAGGTTTGCAGTTGAGAAATGTCAACCCTGTTCTTTGTGTGTGCTGCGACTTCGCTGTCGAAGTGCACAAGATTCACATTTAGCTTTTTGGCAGGACCGCGATTGCGACAGAGTCTATCCCGTCTGACGACAACCGTGATACAGTTTCGCCAAACGTTATACCCAACATTTGTGTGTTCGGTTTGTTTTAACTGGCAACTGTTCCAGAGTGAACGCTGCAGTGTAATCAACCGTTTGTTTCTAAGTCGCAGGAGTCTGAACTTTCTTCTAGGCCAGGGAAACCTTGCTGGAATATGGTTGTTAATGGTACCGAGGACCTCTTCATCGGTGAGCTGCCAGTGATCGTTTAGGTCAAGTGCGCTGAAGGAGTCAGGCCAATCAACTTTGCTGAGCTGTTTCCATCCCTCCTAAATTTGCCTTACTATGTACCTTTAGAATCGCATTTACTGTCTTGTTTCGCGTAGGTAGTCGAAATCAATTATTTCATGATCACTGTGATCAAGTGGAGCTGCGGCATTTTAATTGCACATCATGTCACCCTCATTGGCAAGGGTATAATTGAGGTAGAGCGGCTCCTGTCTCACCCGCCACTTCGCATGGTCGTGGACATTCTAGAATGGCTCTTCTTCCACAACTGCCACAAAGGAGTCCCTAGTAAAGGAAGACGTTGCAGTATTTACTAGAGGGTTCTTGAAGTCTAGCTCCGGGTGATCAAAGTCTCCCCTTGCAATTGTTTGAACATGACCTGAAGGTGGCGTTCTAAGCAGAGCATTGTGATTGGTCGCTTCGGCATCTCTATGCACTAAAGACAATCTGAAGTCCCGTCACTCAGACAAATGGAGTTTTGAGCGAAATTAACTACTTGCCAGACTGATTCCGGAAGATTCTTGTGGTGTCCAAATGCGATCCCAAACAGACTAACTCGTTCATGGATTTTCCTATCACTGCGAAGCGCTGTTATGCCGGGGATATACAATCCGTCGTTCTTCACTGCCTCTTCACAGCAAGCCCCCGGGATGCATATTGTAAGTGGGTTTCGTCGAGCACAGAGACCACGAAGCTCACCCAGTTTTTCAAACGTGAAGCAACTTTGGATCGAAAACAGTAGCAGGAGGCAGCTTTGCTGCTTACAGTATTCATGACAGATAAATCAACTCAAGAGGATTCATGGAATTAGAAGAGCCAAGTGGGCGTACTGTAGTGTACTTCGAGGTCTAATCTCTTACTGGAATGGCAGCGAGTCGGGATTTTTGAACTACCGGAATGAATTTGGCATCTACGGTAGGGTCATCCAGGGTAACATTGGAGCAGTAGCGCTGGGTTTCGTGGTGGTGGATCGTGCGGTTTTGTGGTAGGCGGTTCCATAACAACTCGATGCTTCTCGACCAGTCATAGTGTCGTCTGATCCCAATAAGCAACTGTGCTAGGGACATGGGCCAAGCTGCATGCGTCACTTTCATCATTACTTCTGTTAAGAAGCTTATTATCAGAAGTCGAGGGACACTTATTGAGGTGAACTGCGCCGGTCGAGTCAGACGATTTACGCCGGTGACAAATCATACAGACCTATAAGTAGCGTTAAGAATCGTCGCTGGTCTGGACGGTGCATTGCTCAAGTGACGGCTTAAGGGATTTTGACGGCAGGCACATCGTGTATCACAATGCATCTGCGCTTACGTTCGTCAACTCCCTGGGCCTGAGACAGTGACTGCAGGCGCGGGTGTCTGTCTCTGTCGGGGCGATTGCTAATGGAGTTCTCATTTCTGGTGTGACTGGCTTGTTGCCACGCTATTAACTGCGTGAAGTCAGCCATAGTACGAAGAATAACGCACAACTGACGCAGAATGACAACGTAGTCTCTGAAATCCCTCTGAGGGGAGTTCAAAAAATCCAACGGTTCAGAGAAGCTCAAAAATTCTTTCTGTCATGCTTCACTCAATCCGGTGGCATTGCTCAACTTTTCACAAGTAAATTAACACAATTAAAGACAGACACATAATTATGGGCGAGTTTAGTGGTATTGCCGTGGGTGCGTTGGTGACGTGTCTGTGGTGCTTGCTTTATAGCGGATTGAATTTTTCCTTGCTTTTTTCCATCCACTTTGACTAGGTTGTCCGGACGTAGTTGCACGAATGTCTTAGGTTTCGAATAGTTTGGTTACTAACGTTTCCCCGATTGAGAATGGTTAACAAAAGGTGCGTTATTTTTCTGGCCAGTGAAATGGGCCCCGGAGCCTACAGGTTTAACAGGTGGTGTCACAATGGTTGAGGAGCTGTGGTCTGTGGTATCGACAAAGATCAGGTCGACTGGCTGTCGGAGCAACTGTCACTCACTCGCTGCGACTGGCCTTACAGCTGTTTCATTATTGGGAGTTGCTTTCAGCTTCATTTAGGTGAAGTATGCGGCACCTTTACGGTGAGGTGACAAGTGTGGCGCTTACTGGACAGCGAATTCTGTAACGCACTCAGGCTCTTATTTGAGATTGCCACAACTATACAGGTTGAGCGCATATATTAGACTTTCAGTTGGTTTCTTTTTTACGGTCTTGAAAAATAGAAGCGGACTCAGTGTACAACTTGAGTGAACTTGAATTTTTCACAGAAGACAGGTTAGAATCCTACCGTTTTTGTGGAGCCCCTTGTATCGGACAGTGAGGACGTGATCGGTATACCTTAATGATCAGTTTGTTACTGGTACATCACAAGCAATGAACAACCAGGCACTCAGAAGTGCTCAGACTTTCGATTATCAGTTACACGGATGTCAACAGGAGTTGGGAAGAACGGTGCAACGTATGAACCAATAGATAAAAGGTACTCAATTCACCTTGTGAAAATCGCATGAAAAGTAGTGTCCAGAAGATATGGTATTTCTCTGCAGCTTACGCCCGAGGTTACTTAGGGGTCAAGGGTCAGATATTAAGTGGTTTATTTTTGGCAAGCGGATGATGACGACCCATTCTGGGTAAAGCATCTGCCAGTGTTCGGCGTACTTATTAAGTTGATTAGATTTGTATCACTGATCCTGTTGCACTAAAAACTCTCCGCCAGCAGCGAAATCTAAAACACAGGAATTAGATTAAGGGTGCCGTCCGAACTCTTAACGTCCCCGAGCGCGGCAAAGAGGCCCAATATCGGGATTCATGTCATATATATCCTTGCCACCGGAATCGAATGAGTGTCGCATTGATAGACAAGTGCTTTCACCAGCTAAAATATTGACCAGTCGATGAATGTATATTGGGTGGGTGTTTCACAAGCGCATGGCAAGTGAATCAACAAGATCCTGATGCTTTATGAGGGTTGTCATAGTCATAAGTTTGACAGTGTCAGTAGAGTGGCCGTGGAATGATCAACCAAAAGGATGCCGATCGGTTGGTCGATGGACAAAACGCGCCTTTACAATGCGGAATCCATGCAGATTTTTGTCTGGAATAGATCGTGGTCTTTGCCGCGTCGTAGTCGTCATTGAAGTTGGCTGTCCGGTCAAAAGAATAATGACAATGTCGGAAAGACTTTTAAACACACCTTCAGGTGGTAATAAAAGTTGTTGGGTGATGATGGGTGAGAGTACGGACTAGACAACGGGGAGGTACTCCGGAGTTGTAAACCAAAAACATAGCGGTATTTCTTTAAAATATAAAAACTGCTGAATAGCGCTTCAAAAATGCGGCTGAACGAACCTAGGGTGGGTTCACAAAGAGGAAGTTGCACGGAGAAAATACGTTTAAAGCCCAACTACCGGAAAGTACGTCCGTTCACCAGGTCGACCAGCAGATCATAGCTTACATCTTTCCACTGTGTGTCTCGTGTGAATCAAGCAAAACTAGCAGTCCAACCAAATAAAAATGGTAACGCACTGGTGACGCGTTGGTAACAATGAGGAAGCAACCCACACCTGAACTGAACCATTCGAAGAGTTCTTCTAGTGTGTGTGATCAGTGCCGACCAACAATCCAGATTCTGCCTTCCAAATGGAGTACCCCGGGCATTACCCGGACTCATAAGCTTTAAGACCACAAATGTGGGAGGTATACCATTGAATTTACCAGTGTAGGAATTCCCCAGGTGCATGATAGATTATACCAAAGTGTAATACTCGGAATTAGGGACTTCGAATAGCCCTTGGAATCGTACTAGGATTGAAACCCCCACGCAAGTAATAAGCAGAAGACCTCGCACTGGTTGCAGTAAGCAGTTCATATTCGTGAGACAATAAGCCGAATTTATGGTTGTACAACAGTATTAAAGAAATCATAGTCACTCATTGGCTGATCATATGGACACATACAAAGTGACAAACTGAACGTTCATTGGTGCAATACGGAACAAAGAAATAAGCGAATAACAGAAGGCATAACACTGAGACGGGTTGTCCAATCCTGATGAAGTATCTTCAACGCGACGTTTGGATTGGTCTCTTATTAGAACTCCTGTTGGATAGGCGGTGAATCGAGTAAATTTTCATTACACAAAGCCTCGGAAAATTGTGCACACGTCTTGAGATAACGATTAGTCGCATTATTTTATCTGTCTCGGGGGATAAGGAAATTTTCGACCGAATGAGAACTGCGCGTGGCATCCCCAGTATTCGACTTCGGAGACCGTGCAGCCCTGCAAAATCACCGGCTAATAGCACTGTCTTTCAGTGATCTGGAAGGTTATAGAAAATCTGACTAACGGCGCTTCACGGAACCTCCCAAAGCGTATTGGCCACCTGCGCGAAACTCAGCACGACTTCCATTGATTTTGGTCATGCTGGGCAAATCTCATGAGAAAAGAGAATCAATGGACGATCGCCGTGGATCCTACCTTGCCCGTGAATGTTGTATTCATTGTTTTCCTTAAGGCATTCGAATGCCTGAATTATGTTGGCTCATTCAGCACACTTAGGACAAAATGCCCTGAGATTGCTGTGTTTTGGTGGCGTTAGGACTATTTTCGGCGTACTCTTTCCACGTTCGTGTCCGTAGCGTCTTCTAATCTGGCATCACAGCTTCAACTGGTGATCCTGAAGATTACTCCTCTGGATGGCGACAACTTGCATTAGACTCTAATTATGCAATGGGCTTAATAAATTCTAAAATACTACCACAGGTAGACGACATGGAAAACTTCTATGACGTTCACATCTAACAGGACGAGGGACATTGCAATGCGATTCAGAAACCCGGCCGCGTTGGGCTGCTCAAAATACTGTATCATTCGACACCATTCAGAGCAAAGGCTTACGATTCGGACTTCAAATAAACATCAGGTAATAATTATCTATCAGTAAGTTTTAAGCAGGATTTTAGCTGTCTGACCTAAAAACTATCATATCTGTCGATCACTTAATACTCTAACTATAGTAAACTAGTTCAGAAGACCACATACAGGCTTATACCACTTAGTCGCTTACCTGACCACCTAGAAATTAGCATCCAGACATGTGATCCCACCCTGGGAAGGCATATCGGTATGAGCGAATGGGTTCGACAAAGAGCCATAGGGTGCGTACATAAATTGTTACACAGGTAATAGCGGGACAAACTTAGCACAATGTACTTATATGGGGGTGAGTACGGCTGGGACCGTGAGGGAGTGAATTCTTCACAAGAACATTTATACTGAGCTCAAAACAAAATGGCGCAAATTCGCAATGAGCCTTACACAAAATCAGCGCGGCCACTCGTTGGAGCCAAACCAATGGTGTTTACTGTTCACGCGCAGACAGCATTGCTTTCCTTTGCGTGTTTTTAACCCACGAAAATCGCCACCAGAAATGGTAGTGCAGGCGTCCGGCACTCGGTTAGTTAAGCGGAGGTTGGATGCACGTGTGTAGGATTACTTAAATGCAACTTCTTGGGTCCATCTTATCGCCTTTGATATGTCTGATTTCGACGGAAAAATTGCATATTTCTTCAACTTCTGGTTTCTGCAATGCCTGTCTAATCGTTGTTTGCCCTTTTAACAGAAGTTTGCCACATGTTTGGTTATTCTGTCCTGTAGTCCCGAGCTATGCTTCAGGTTTAGGAAACCTAATTGACTCTTTCATCGTTTATTGAAATTCTCTTGTACTTACCTTTCTTTCGAAAACGTTTGGTGGGAGTATTTGACAAAAATGTCTTGCAGGCACATGGGAATGCGTGACTCACTCTAAATTGAGCCGAAGCTGTTATTGTGGGTTCTACGTTCTGTTTATCAGTGCAATGCCACTGCAGTCTGCTCTTAATGCCCTCGCGGATGCCATCTACCATCCGTGAGCAAGACATCAGGCGTCATATATATCCTGGACCACCCGAAAGCACAAATTTCCAAGTCACTCAATTCTCGGGAACTTAAAATTGTTCGCTTGTCATTGTCTCTAGCTCAACATGGCATACTATCTTCTAAATCCGTTAACAAACAGTTGATTTGCTCAACCTCCTGGAAGAATTGAGGAAAAGTTCAGTCCATTTCATTTCCCGGGACAAAGCCGCCTGAGCCAGAAATTGTCCCCATTCTTGCGCTAGTGAGCCTCTGAGGGCGCCAAGTGCTGCGACTAAAACAGAAAACATCCTTCATTTTCAGGAGTAATCATTAAGGTTGACATAAAAACTGAAGAGTTTCAGTTATCATTGCCGCCAGAACACAAGTTAGTAGCCACCACTGGTAGACGCGGGTCCAGCCTCCCATTGAATGGATGTAAAACCGAAGAATGCGTGGCTAATATGAGTCAGTCCCCTAGGACCTAAACTTTCAAACATTACAGTTAACTTTGCTAACAAAAACCATCCATGTTATCACAAATGTGGCAATTGTGAATCATCACAAAATGCTTGCATCTGTCAGTTTTCGTTTTCAAACTGCTTTGTTCAAACGGGAAGAATTGGTTCAAATTAAAAATGGTAATAATAACGGCAAACGAAGCCGAAAATTTGACAAGCTAAAACCCATGAGAAGGGTAACATTAGGAAAGATCATTCAGACGAATATATCACACTAAGTTTGGGAAGAGAAGTGGCCAGTATCCGTCATGCTTTCTTTTGAACCATATCACACTGTCAGAAGATATTACACATTGTGGAAACATGTTCCAGCTGTTAGCAACCCGGTAACAACTCTCGTCTTCTCCAATTCAAATGTGTTTTTGTAGGTGGGATATATTGGTCGGTTTGAACATATGTTCCGCCTCAACTACGATTATTCCATGAAGAATCTTGAAGGTTTCGACCAGGGCTCCTCCAAACCTCCTTTGATCAATAGAAAAAAGGTCGAGGTCTCTTTGCTTGTCTTCATACGAGTTACTCCGCATTCTTTGCACCGACCTTCTGAAACACCTCTGAACTTTCCCAAGTGCCTTGGTGTCTTTTACCACATTTGGACTCCAGGCCTGCAGACAGTATTTCAAATGTGGCGTCGCACGCTTTATAAAGTAGTAACAGTACCTCCGTCCACTTTGAGGCACACGTTTTCTTCAACTTATACAACACCATTTCTTTTCTATCTTCAATTAGACACTACTTGGGGGCTTTGAAGCTCACCCTTATGAACACTCCCAAGCCATTGGCTGTCTCCATTCTCCTCAACTTCCTCTCCTTACCTTTCTTATCAAGAAACCCAATCGACCACGGTTGTTCTTCAGCAAACGGCTGACTACGCTTTTCTATATTCAAGGGAAGTTATTACTCATCTGACCACATTTGAGCAACATTTAGAACCTTTTACATGCACGTTTTGTCAAGGTTTCTCACAACCCTCTTCTACCCCAATTTAGATAGGAGTCCTAATCGAAGTGTTAAGAATTGAATTAACAAGACAGTTACTGTGCCTCCTCTTGAGGCGATCGCGCGATCTGAGGATTATTAACAGGCAAAGGTGGTCAAGCTTTCTCGTAGGATGGTTCAGCCTTTCCTAATGTGATGTAAGTAGCGCACTGATCAACTCAGTTGTCCCATGAAAGCGTAGCAGGCGTTCTAACCCAGGTCGTGGAAAGAATATGTACTACTGACGAGTCATAACAAAAGTAAAACCATAGTCCAACGCCCCTTTTGAAAGTAGCTGGCTGAAAAACGTATGATAATGCGACAGCTGCGATACATCCTCAGCAAATCTCAACTCGCCGACAAAAAGATGGCGAAATACTTTAGGTTTTGGGTGAACAGCGAAATCAGTAGTGGTCCAATCACTGAGCCCTGGGGGTACCCTACTAACCACTGCACCTTCCCTAGACCTTACATTCGCTACATCTACGCAACGGATGCGATTCATCAGAAAGTGCTGTGTCCACGCCAACAGCCATGAAGGAAGACTGAGGGTTCCCAGTTTGACGATTAGCACTCGGCGGTTCACCGAACCGAATGCTTTCCTGAGGTCCAAGTAGCAGACCTGAACTTTCTACCTTCCATCCAACCTTTCCGCGATCCTATCAGGAGGGTGGTTTAGTAATTTTCAGAGATTTCTTTACGGGTTCGAGATTATAGGCCCAAGCCACCCAGATCCAGTCAATTTGTCGGTTCCAAAACCCAGCGGTTTTCTGTGGACCTGAAAGTCAGGCAGTGAAAATAAGGTGTAGCACCGCTTTTTGGGGTTACATATGGTACGAAGAACAGAATAAAATACTAGTCTATCAAGTGATAATCTCGTAGCATCTTGTAGCGGTCCCCAGAGGAGCAGGTGAAACCTCTAATCGAAGGTTATTCCAAGGGTCGGTAACTCTCCACGAAAAAACTGTTGCCCAGGGAAGGTCCGGGGTCAAAGCTTATAGAGGTTTTGGCCGTGAAACCTTCAACGGTTATCAGCTGCTAGGGTAAAGAATTGTTACCCGAGTCCTGGGCTAAAGAAAGTGTGTAAGAATTAATTCATCGCAGGTTCTTCGAAACCCAAGTGGAAAAAATCAAGAATTTCAAGAGGATGCTCGTAGCAGAAGCACCGCAGGCCAGTGATCAAATTGACGGCTCCCCGCTTGACACGGTCGATGGCGCGTATGTCCTTCCTCAAGGTGTACCCGACTTGATAAGCATACTCAAGCAGTGGTCTTATGCAGACCTGGTAGAGCGGTTGAAAGACATGCCGAGGAGTCCCAAATCCCTTTCGGGTGGCCATTTGGGCTGTGTGTAATCGGTAGACTGTGACTATCTCGGTTATCTTCCGATTTAAAAAAATTTCTAGCTACTGAAATTGTTGAAATTCCGTGACATGTTTCAGTTACTGGATTCTTAGAATTCTGTTGCCTTAAACTTTTTTGTTACAGTCTTCCGAGGACGTAAGCAAGGAATGTGCCGTAGTTTAGTGGCATAAGGATTAATGGGAAAATAATAAAAAGTTGCGTTCTACGTTATTTCGGAGAATTGAAGGTAGAGTATAATGAAAATCGATGGTATAGACGTGGAAACATGCTTCAATTTAAATCTAGACGTGATTAAGCAGGAAAACGTGATCATAATTTCGACCATCGGACTGGTGTTTAAACATGAACATTAAGCTTTTTATAACACTTCAAACGTAAGGCAGGCCTGTAAACTTACTTCAGCTGGGCAAGTAGGTCGTGTTGCATTTGTAGTATTCGCCATAGCGGTCATTCATTGCATCACTGTTGCGAACATTCCACGAAATCATGACGTATGCTGAAATGCAGATCAGTTGACCTGATGAGAGCGTGATATCGAGGAACAGTTCCAGCTGAAAAGATTGCGAAGCGTAACTGCTACATGCATTTGTTTCACCTTACGAGTTATGCCAAACTGTACTCCATACTTAGGTACTTATAACTGCTCCGTCCATTTGTCCTACCTTACGAGTTATGCCGTAGCCATTCGGTGAAAGAGAAGGTGACTACAAAGACAGTTTGTCTCTTGGCACATATGACGGACGGAGCTTGCCCACTTGCATACTTACATACGGCATCACGTACATGAAAGTACCAAAAGGATATCGCAGCCGAACACCACATGGGCTGCCCTCATTTGTGTTGCCATCTTATCCACGACAAATGTTTTCACCGCAATCTGCTCGGCCATCACTTCCCGAAAAAGTTTGAACAGCATACGTACAGAAGCTTACTCCTCACTACGAACGTACCCGTACATCACGGGTCAGCCGTGTCCCATACCGTCTGTCACGAAGACCTGCTATGACTTCCAACATCGAAAGTATGAGGAAATATAAAATGACATAATTGCGCCTGTTTGTCCCGTGCGTGGCATCCACAATCACAACATGCGAGAAACGTCGGAATAGTTTAGTCTGCGTTCGTTGGGCGAAGCAGATATGCGTAAATCTGTTGTCTTCATCCCGGATGGTGCGCACCACACCCATCGCACTAACCACCGACAGTACCTCATCAAGGTTCTCTAACGTCCCGTGACCAGCCTTACGTAGCAAACTTATCTGAGATTGCAAGCTTCAACTTGCGGCGGATGCTTCCAACTTCAGCAGTTGTGATAAACTTTCCGTAATCATCCGCTGCACACTGCTTATTGTGAGCAGTTGGTGCGTTATACTAGAACGGACCACTGCATTTGTTCAATCGTGGGCCCACGATTCGTACGATGGAAATCATATATCAGACGACCGAAGGGTTGGTTGTGCTTCAATTCGAAAGTGCTCACAACCAGACACGCATCTCGTCGGACCACACTGAATCGTGACCTGCAACATGTGTCGCGGGAATTGATTGTTTAAAACTGACAACAATTAACCCACTAGACACAGTGCACACCCATGCATACAGTCCTACGCCTTTTAAACTTCATACAACGATGATAAATCCGCACGAGTTTCAGGAAGCCATGTCACCTTACCCTATTGTACTACAAAAGTCTTCGAAATACGACCCGTCCCACGAAAGTAAATAGCGCCCACCACATCCATTTACTTCTTATTGCACTCCTGGAACTATGAGAAAGTGTGAAATTCACCATTCTCAAGCATCGTCCTGAAAGTCGCAATATAACCTATTTCCTACAAATAAAAAGTAAACCGCTGGAAATAAAATAATCAACAAAGGACAAAAATGAAAAAGTAAATCAAAAACAACCCCAGCATTCTTGTGTTAGCATAACAACACGCAATCGACCTCAACAACAGCAGCCATACCTATTTTCGAAAAACAATTACGATAAGGTCGTTTTCAATTAACGGTCAGTTAAAACAAAGAGATGAGGCCATGAGGCAGATGTCGACGATTTCAATTTCTGCACTAGAAATCAAGCTAATAAAACGATTTTTTTAAAGGAA